>CATIWM010489080.1:0-41610 GCA_949671775.1 Mallotus repandus
TTGCCATTTCAATTGACTACAGGTTAGCCCCAGAACATCCTTTACCAATTGGGTATGAAGATTCATGGGTAGGGCTTCAATGGGTTGCTAGTCACTCCAGTGGGCTAGGACCTGAGCCATGGCTCAACGAGCACGTGGACTGCGGGCGGGTCTTCTTAACGGGCGAAAGTGCTGGGGCAAATATTGCCCATTATGTTGCAATCCAAGCTGGTGTTGCTGGATTGAGTGGTTTTAAGATCAAGGGTGTACTTATGGTGCATCCATTCTTTGGAGGCAAAGAGGAAGATAAAATGTACAAATATTTGAGCTCAACGAGTTCCGGGCGTGATGATGACCCGAAATTGAACCCAGCAGTGGATCCGAATTTGCAGAAAATGGGGTGTGATAGAGTATTTGTTTGTGTGGCAGAGAAAGACTGGCTAAGAAATAGAGGGGAGGCTTACTACAAGGTTTTGGGTAGTAGTGGATGGGGTGGGAAAGTGGACTTCTTTGAGACCAAAGGGGAAGAACACTGCTTTCACTTGTCCAAAACCAACAGTGAGAGTGATGTTTTATTGAAGAAATTTGTTGATTTTATCATCCAGGAGTAAGTTATAATTGCCTGTTATAAAATGGACATTACCATGTATGTTTCTTAGCATTATTAAACCAAAAATAAGGTTAAATAAGATATGGTATCTTTTGTCTTTGTGAAATTAAGTTTCAGTACAGTTTTTGTCATGATTATTGATGAATAAATGCCGACTTTTAAAACAAATGAACATTGTCAACTAAGGATCTAAGATTTTCTATATTCTTAATTGATTTGAACAATAATAATCAAATTATGATGGCGTGCAAAAAAGTAAAAAAAAAAAATTATAAGAATTGACTTTTTATTTTCGTTTGAGTCACTTTAACTAATTCAGTTTAACCGAAAAAAATTATAAAAATAGTAGAGGTCACGCCATAGCTCAAATTCAATAAATTGTTTAAATGAGAACAATTCCTACCTGCTAATTTAATGGTTCTTCATGAATTGAAATTTTTATTGAATTGAAATAGTAAGCATAAAGTTACAATGATGAAATCAGGCCAAAGAATTGTTTGTTTTCCTTATTGCGTAAGACAAAACAATCAAAGTTCTCATATTTGACATGCGTAGCTGTTTGAATCTTTAAGCCTGCTATTGTTGTAAGTGGGCAGTATAAGTAGTTTGTGTGGCAGCGGATCCAAATTGAAAATGGGGTGCGATAGAGTGTTAGTTTGTGTGGCAGAGACAGACTAGCCTGGCCAAGAATTAGAGGGGAGGGGAGGCTTACTATAAGGTTTTGGCTAGTAGTGGCTGGGGTGGGTGATTGGACTTTGTTTCAGTCTAAAGGTGAAGAACATTGCCTTTCACTTGTTCAAGACCAACAATGAGAGTGATGTTTTAATTGAAGAATTTAGTTAATTCTATTATCCATGAGTAGCTTTTAATTGCATTGCATGTTATGAAATGGACATTATTATTAATGTTACAAATGGGGAATAGGACATGATCCTGAATCCTCTGCAATGCTTGTAAGAGTTTTAGCCATTAAAATAAAGTAGTGACGGAAACACATGAAATAGAGACACGAATACGGAGAAATAACTTTTAATTAATAGTATAGACACGGAAAAATAAAGATACGAATATGAAAAAACGTCTATTAATTGATGTGTCTATCCAATATAAATGTAGACTATTTTTTCAAAAAAAAATAGAATAAAATAAGGTATAATATCTTTAGTTATTATATGTCTTTGTAAAATTAAGGTTCAATGTAGTTTTTGCCATTATTATTGATAAATAAAAATGAATGCTTGGATTGGTTTCCTAGGCTCTTTTATTGTTTATTTTAACCCCTTTTTCACCACTATCTTTGGTTAGATTACTTTCAATTCATGGGAGACTATTGTTAGTATTTTCTCCAATATATTTATGAACTATCAAATAATAAATTTTGAAAATTTAAATATTAAAGAATTAAATTCTTTGATGGTGTAAAAGAGAGAAAATCTCTTCTCACAAATCTTATCACTTAAGTTAAATGTTAAATATTTATTTAAACACTATAAATATATATAATTTTATTTTCTATTTATTTTGAAATGGCATATATAAACCTGTTTTTGTGACAAAACTTATTTATTTTCTATATAAACACTCAATTATTAGATCATAATACATATTTCGAATACTTTATATTTATCAAAATAAAAATACAACAAATACATCTATTGTAAATTTAATTACTATATATAATATATAAGAAAAGATAAGAATTTTTCTTCCTTTTCAGTGCAAGTTACCAACAATATAATACATGTCCCTAAAGAAAAAAAAATCACACTGAATCATAATAAAAAAAAAACAAATTTATAATCGATGTTACCCTTTTATGATAATATTTAAAACATTATATAGTGGTTTGATTATATTTTTCTTTTTCTTTCTCTTATAATCTTGTAATGATTGATGTTGTTATTTTCTCTTTCATTTTTTCTGATCTGTATGAGACAAAGAGTACCATATAATTTATGTTTCTCATGTAAAAAGTCTGGGTATAATGTTTTGCCCATAAGGCTTTTTAATAAATTCTATTTTTGTGTTTAAAATATTAAATGTTTTAATTATTTTTATGTAAAAATATTTTAACTGAATAAAAAATAATGATAATTTAAAAAAAAAGTAATAGTAAATAATAGTACATTTTTGTATTTGTAAAAAAAACTTCAATTTTGTAAAATATGTGGTCTTTTCTTTTTCAAATATATAATTTTAAGGAAAAAAAACACTTTCAATCAATAAAATGGTATTAACAATTTATTGAAAAAACTCTATAATTAGAAAAATCAATTCTATAAAAACAAGCATTTTTCTTTTATAAAACAACAATTCGGTGAAAAATATATCAAGTTATAATGAAAACATACTAAATATTCTAATATTTATGAAAAATAATTCTATTTTATATAAAAAATTATTCTTCAGAAACTAAAATAAATTATTCTAAATAAAATAATTTATTTTGTTTTTAAATAAAATTACCATAAAAAAATCTTTTAACTGTAAGCTTTTAATCCTGAATTAAACTATAGATATGTGATGAAAGCTGATAGGCAATGGATGGAGGACCACCAAGAAGTTAAAATTCATTTTTATTGATATTTTTATATTTTATGAATTATGCATGCATACAAAAGAAAAAAAAAAGAAAGAAAAATTGAAACCAGTGGTATATATTTTACAAGGCTTTTGTGTGGATCAGAATACTCTATATTCTCTTCTCTTCTTGGGTGCTTCTCTTCCATATTTTCTGAGTTTCAACTTCTCTTCCTTCCTGCTTTGCTTCCCATTTATCTGTATTACACATATTATATATAAAAAAAATTCATAAAAATATATATATATATTGAAAAAAAATGATTGCTGATTAAAAAGAAGAAAGGGATTAGACTTATTAGTAAAAGGGTCCTTTAATGCACTTAGTATTTGATAACATGGCAACTAGAAGTGGAGCTATGGGAGTTTCAAGCTTCCCTTCATCATCTTCTTATTTTAGTAGGAAAGCAAGAACTACCTCCACACTCTCTTTGGTATGTAATTGTATATATATTTATGTAATCTCTTTACAATTGTAATTTTGTATGTATTTTTCTTTTTCTTGAATATGTAATTTTAACTGTTTCAAGGTTTTTGTGTGTGTGTGTGTGTGTTGTGCCCTGTGACTAATCCACAATTTGGGACCTTACAAGAACATAGCTTATAGCTTCTGGTAATAATCTTGGGCAGTTTGGCTAATTATATACAACAAGATGGATTTTCTGACTAATGTTGGATTTCTTTTTTTTTTTTTTTAAAAAAAACAGCATATTTAATATAATGAGAATTAATGGAATGATACACATTTCATTTCAATACCGAAGGTTGAGAAATCTAGTGGTGTAACTTCTTTTAAGGCATTTAGAGATTAAGGGTTCGATTATTATCTCTTCTTGACCGTTAAAAAAATTGTTCCTGAGCAGTTTTGAACATAGCCTTATTGAAAAACTAAACTATAGACTTCTATGTGAGTTCATTATAATTTTATTTCTGTGGCTAAAACGAAAAATTAAGTTTATAACTTGTGGCTTAAACATGCATTTTTTCACTTCTGCAAAGGATTGAGGACCAAGACGGCGTGGGACGTTCATTTATTTCTCACTAAATAAAATGTAATCATCCATATATTTATCCATGCATCAGATTGGTAGCAAGTCAGCTCTATCATGGAGAAGCATCAGCTGTTCTGCCGTGCAAGAATCATCTACTTCCACTTCCACATCCACAGGTAAGCGCTTGATCTTGTTGCCATTGGCCAGGGAAATTCTAGTCATATTTTGGGAGTGATAATATGTCAAAAAACAATCGAAAAACATCATCTTCTCTTGTTTTGCTAAGTTGCTGCTGATACAAAAGAGGTAAAGAAAGCTGAAGAAGAGGTAAAGAAATCTGAAGAAAAGGCAAAGGCACCAGCAGCAACAGCGGCAGCAGCAAAGCCCAAACCTGCAGCAAAAGCTGCAGTCAAGCCACTGCCTCAGTTGATGGAAGAAGAAGTAATCCCTTCCCTCAAAGCAATTATTGAAACTGAAGAAGATATTACTGAAATTGAGCTATCTTTCCAAGACAACAGAGTAAGCCTCTACTTCATTTACCATTAAAAATTTTCCCTTAAAAGACCAATCAAAATTTTTCCTATTCATAATTTGTTTCCTTCTGAAATTTGACAGTTGGAAGGCTCCTTTAAAAAGAACAGCAATCCCTACTGTTTTTGGGCATTCTTCCCTAATGGAGTCCTTACAGGTACTTGGGGTTCTGCTTGAGACTCTGAATTATTGCTGGTTTTTATTCAGCGTGTAAGAAAATGGCATGCTTGCTTGTTTGTTTTAACAGGTCCAAAAGGGTTTTCTCTATCCTCCTTTGGCTCAGAAGCAAGCACCGTTGAACCTTTTCTTATTGACGAGAAGAAAATTACAGCGAAACATATCGTCTTCTGGGTCGAAAAGCGTTTGGCAGCTCAAGGAATCATACCTGTATGGAAAGAATGACACATCTCCTACAAATTGTAAAGTTTCAATTTCTTATTCTGTTAATGTAACAACATGATCACACCATTGTATCACATTTTTGTTCAATGGGTATATGATATAAAATAATGTTTATCAGGCAAAGACTCAGGTCCTTGCGGTTCGTATTACCATTAGATTCTATATAAATAGAGGTAATAATATGAAAAAATCCAAAAAATACAACACGAGTTGAAGACCTCTATAACATCAAATCACATGAATATATATAAGTAGCATATATCCTGAGCCTGAATACAATTTGCCACATTAACCACAATTTTTATAACAAAGCAGTACATTTTGAGGTTTTAGCAACACAACAGAACAGGTAGTCTCAACTCCTGACTACCAGCACAGACAAAACATGCTACTTTTTTTTTTGAAAGGGACAAAACATGCTACTTGAAGAAGCAATAAATGTAGGACTTAGTTATCAGAATTCGAACTGGCGTTCCGAATTGCTCGGCGGAGTTCACCTAAAAAGTCCATCTGTGGCCCCGAGGATGGTCCACCGCTGTTTGCTTGTGGCTTGAACTGAAAAGCAATCAGTGACATATCTCAAGTGAGAAAGATGGAGAAAGGGGAGGGGGAGGAGAATATAAATAGCTGGGTGAAATATGTTCACCTGATGAGGAAGCCTAAAGTGTCCCAATGCTGATGCACTACTTCCTGAATACATTACTGGTCTTTCTGAAAAGTAGAAATCAAATATCAGCAATTCAGCATATAACTTGATTGAATAAAAAAAAAGCTGGATACCCACAATTGCTCATACTACGGCTTTATTGCAATCCAAATATAGATTTTTGTTCACCGTTATTTTTCCTATTGATGAAAATGATTATTGCAATAGCTTATAGGAAGTCCAGAAGACGGATAAGGATCCATATTGTCAATCTCTACTGGTTAAAGACTGAAATTTAGCTGTTTGATTCAATTAAGGTTTCCTCAGTTGGCATGCTCGCAGAAATTACAGACTTCCAAAGGTACTTCCACTCACCAGATAGATCTATGGATGTATCATTGTAGTTATGCATTGTCAGTGCCCAACCTGCACTTAAATACACATATGGAGGCAAATGGGTCATAAAATATCATGCAAAGGGGATTGGAATTCTCAAAACAGCTTAAGCAATACCCTAACTTATCAATTAAGTGTGAAGTAGAAACAGTTGTGCACAAACACCACACTGATTATGATGCAAAACAATCATAAGAAGTAGATTAGTGAAACCAATCGAATATACTCTAATGCCAACAAATTGGCACATCAACTCCATTGATACCGTTTTATAGCTCCAACTGCATTAGCAACCATACTTTTCTATCCATCTAAACATCATATTTATCTTGCTAATGACAAAAATCAATTTCTTAGGAGCAGGGAATATATTCACATTGGTCCACACAAGAAATTTACATCATTTATCAACTTCTAAAAAATTTCATACCTTTAAAGTCTGGCCCAAATTGTGCAATGAGAAAAATAGGTAGCAATATGCATTTGAGACAAAATTCCAATGAGAAATAAAACAGGTAAAGCATTGCCGAATCACAATTATGTTTAAGACAACTAGAAAAGTTATCCAAAACTTTGTGCCATTTTTTTAATTTTAGTAATTTTAACATAACCTATGACATCAGTAACAGTTTAACAAATTTAACTTAAAAAAAGCAGGCATAAACCCTGTGTAGCTATATCAATTGGCTAAAAAATTACCTTTGTTCCCTTATTGTTAGTGAATATAAATTAGTAATTGCTTTACTTTTCTTTCAAAAAATATTAATGTTATCTTTTTCTAATCATCAATAAACAAAGCATTTATTGATTTTTTTAAGAAAGGACACTATCCGAAAAAATAATACTTTTATCATCAGCACTGGAAAGGAAGAGAAATATATTCTGTATGCCTATTATGGTAATTATGTAAGCTTTACATGCACATTTTGTTCCCACCTGCTAAATTGGCTAAAATTGTTACCAATGTCAAAAAGTTAGACTATAACTGAAAAAACCAAAAGGATTGGCTAAAATGGAAAAAAAAAAGACATAACAGCTTCTTTTGGACATTAGCCCTATATTAACTTACCTTTAGGAGGTCAAACATATGGTTCTATTCCAACTACAACATATTTTGTCATGGTACTAAGTGACCAATATGTGTGAAAGGTCTATTTTGCATTGTAAATCATATAGAGAGTTCTTTCTTCTATGAAAGTGCATGCAATTTTCATTGTTATGCAGATTAGCACTTCAAATATTTGACCACATGATTGAAAATAGAAACAACGTAACCAACGTAATTGATTAATCAACATATGCAAACCTTTAAAAAACAACTGCAGTTAAAACTTACGATCATTCAGAATCTGGGACATCTCACTTCGGCAACACCCCTCTATAGAAATTAAGCGTGGACGAGAGTTTTCATTCAGGAAATTGTTGCTCCCTGCATCAATATGATCTAGTGCAGGAATATTTCTTGAGTTCTTCTCTGCATCATTTGCAAAAGCATTGTTACTTTGATCAAACCAATCTGTAAAAATGACAATACTTTGATTCCAATTATGTTTAGGGTCCAAGTACTACTAGGCAGATCAATAAAATGAATTTTTCTACATTTTGGAAGCATAACTAAGAACAGAATCATCATTAGGCGAGTAAGGAAATTTACTTTTAAAAGTATAAAGGTGAAACACATCACATAATAACCAGCAATGCCACCAAACAAAGATTGTGACAAAGGCCACAACAAACAATACGGAAACTTTAATCCACATGACCAGCAGTAACTTGAATAAGTACAAAATGGGAAAATACTAAAATACTCAAAATAATCCAGTAACATATATTAGTTTCCATAGAAATGGCTTTTGATCCAAAAACTCATGTATGGCATAAAGTTAATAACCAAGGAAGAAAAAAAAGGAAGTGAGATTTGACCAAACTATATGGAAATAGAAAACCAGCAAGTTAACATATTATGCCAGATGTCTTAGCAACAAAAAAAAAAAAGAGCATCCAAAGCTTCGCACAGGAATTGCATTTGATACAGTTTTATCCACCGTCGTTGTTAAATATATTCAAAAATTAATTATTTTCCTTTGAAGCAAGGAGGTCCTACCAAATATTCAGAAGAATCCTAAAGTCCAATAAAACCAATACTACTGTAAGGCAACATCCTATACAATCCACGTAAGATTCACATATGTGAATCAATCTATCTAAGCACATTGACCTATTTGATAGAGTTAATGGTTGATATTGGTAAAGTGCATATCTATCCTCCATGAAGTTACAGAAAAAAAAATTACATAACCTCCTGATCTAGTTTGGTCTCAGTTACGGGGCCCTTTTCTTCCATTTTGCTCTGTTAAGGTGCTCTAATTAAATAGAAGATTAATTGGCTGATAATGCAGGGTAGTTGTGTGAATGAATTGAACTGAATTTTTAGGAGGGAAACGCACGACAATATGGAAATTCCGCTTTAGCTAGCTGTAACCTTTGCACTCTTTTGCGTTTTATGTGTTTGTTCTTTCTTTTCTTGACTGTTTTTCTTCTTCTCTTTTATCTTGATGCATGCTTCCACTGCTAACGTGTTAGTTACGTTCTTAGACAACAAACACAGCATAAGGCCTTAACTTACGTGCTGCATTTTCATGCAGAAACTGAGATGGAATACAGACCCTAAAACCACTCACACCCAAGTAGTTAAGAGCAGCCGTCAGTATAACTAAACGGACACAGCTGATTCTATAATTCCTTAAAAAGATAACATCCATCGCAATTGAGAGGCAGATGTTTCCTTTAACACTGAGCAGAGTTGAATACAAATTTTGGTAAGAGGCAATCGAGAAACAAATTTCTATAATTGATAGAAGCCACCCACCAAATTAATCAACACAAATATCCTCAATTGAGGTAAAAGAAGCATCATATGGCATGATATTGTAGTTGAAATGATTTTTTAACAATAAAAAAAATAAAAACAAAAAATTAAGCCACAAAATTAACATAACCATACGCATTTAAACAATATTTCTGAATAGATGAAAATAAATTAAACTATACAAGCTCAATAGAGAAATATCTAAACCCTAACACTTGATAAAAATTAAAAATTTCAAATAAAAAAAAAACAAGAACTGACCTCCTGATTTGCGCCTGTGAAGAGAACGATTCCTGAAAATTGCGAAACAGTGAAGACGTGATTATGCCTTATGCATTGGCTCATGCAAACCAAAGAGAATATTGAGAGATAGAGACGACAAATACCTTTGGTTGGGCGGAGCATAGCGCTTGACGACGGCGCTAGACTCGGGCTGGGAAGGAGGAGGAGCAGCAGCAGCAGCAGCAGCAGAAGCAGGTGTAGGTGTAGGGTTTTCCAGCATCTCTCCGCGTCAAGCGAGAAGTAGAACCTCCTTTTTCTCTTCCCTCTCTCAATCGGAAAATATCTACCGCTGGCTACACCCGGTGGTGGAGGTGGTGGTGGTGGTGATCGTGGTGGTCTGATTTTCTGGACTGCGGGTCCGATCCAGTAACCACTTACGTCTGCGTGTTGGCCTATTCTACGCGCCTTTCTAAACACTCGCCTGGCCCGGTCATCCGCTCAACTTGTAAATTTCATTTTCATCCTCTATTTTTTCATTTTTTGTGATTTGTGAACACACCGGAGTCCCTCGGCCAAGGATGTAAAAATGAGTGATGATTTGTCTACTATGTAGGGTTGAGTTAAATAAGTTCGTGTTAAAATGGATCAATCCATTTATGACAATGTTCAAACCAGATCGTATTGCTGGTTGACACGTTCATTTAAGTATATTGTCATGTTGAGTTGAATTAATTCGACATGACCTGTTTAAAATTCATATAATTTATTATGATTTTAAAGGATAAAGTGGTCATTTACATATATATACTCTTTATTCTTTCTATGATTTTAAAGGGTAAAATAGTCATTATTATAGATTTTTTTTTTGCGAAAAAAATATTTTTATAGGTGATGAATATTATAAAGGTTAAATGAGTCGTATCAAATTTTATAATCCGCTCAACCCATTTAAATAAATAAGTTAAAATGTTGTGTTCGTATTCGTATAATCCGTTGAATTTTCATTTCATGTTAGGGTTGAAATATTTGACACAATTAATAAACGAATGGTATTTATGTTGATTCTAATTGTATTGTCAGCATGAGTTAATTTGACACGAACATGATTCACTAACCCATTTTAACACCCAAGTCAGCATTGACTAGTTGTCAAACTCTACCTAATTGCATTTTTAGGGAGAAAAGCGTAAGTATATTCCAAATTCTAAAACCTTACAAGGAACATATTGACCTTAGCAAATAGTAAATTTTAAAATTAAAAAAAAGTAATCTAACACAAAAAATTGTTACCAACCATAGTTTTCTCGCTCAGAATCATGTCTACAAGCACCATTCATTTTTTGCCAGAAAAGGGTATGCTTAAAAAAGTGGATCTTCACTCTTCTCAATTTATTTTATGTTTCTGGCTTTATTTGACTTTTTCTCCACCACCTATTTCCATACTCATCGTATCTTTAGTTACAAGTTGCCTAACCTTCACACATTTTTCCATAAATTTATATTCCCAGTCTTGCAAGACTTCAAGCTCGAATTCAATAAGACCCTCAAGATTTCTCGTTAAGTCTTTAGGGTCAGAAGACAAAGGAGCTAAGGCTCTGCTTGCATCCCTTCCAACGAACTTTGCATATGGACCAGCAAGACCATAAAATATCCTAGAGGAAGAGACATCATAGATCTGACCTTTAATAGCAATTAAAAGTGGCTTTTTAGGATCAGAACCATCATAAGCTCTCAATTCTTGCTCAGTAACATCTCCTAATTGAACTGGTTCAGAGATCTTAGGTTTGATAAAAAAACATGATGAAAATTATTCATTGGCTTATGATTTAACTCTTTTAGGTCCACAAACATACTACACACCATTTTGTAAACCACTACCATGAGAGCTGCTATTGTGAAGAAGGTTGTCGATGATAGCCCTGTATACCACTCTATGACATCCATAATTATTGAGTAAATTGCCATTGCTTCCTTTTTGTTTTACTGAACATAGATATTTTCTGTTGATAAGGCTGATGTGCTATAAAGAAACTACCATTGGAGAAGATGGACTTCAAGCTCATCATACCTACCACCACTTGCCTACTACACCTACCACGAGTTAAGTTAGAATGGCAAAGTGGATGGACATGTCCCGAATAACTGCAGTTCAATTTTTGCAGCACCTGGTTGGGTTAGACTAGGGTTAAACATTCTCTTACCCAATTTGTATTTTAATCTTTTTATTTATTATTTTTTCTGTTATAAGTAAAAAAAAAAGATGCAATTTTTGTATTTTTTTGGGTACAAGAAAGAGGCATAAGCCTAAATAAATCATAGATGTATCATCCTATTGTAACTAATTCCTCTAATATCATGATCTAACCAATGTTGAATTCCAGGTAAAGGGGATTGAAATATGTGATATCCTATTGGAAACCTTGAGCCTTGAGAAGCCATAAAGTTTATGGTAAAAATTGCTTCCCTATAAACATGATTAATATTAACTACCTAGTCTCTATTGAGTAGGGCTTGTATAGCCTGAATAATAGAACAATGAACATGTACCTTTTTTTCATTATCTGCTAAAAGTTGCACTACACATTGGCTATCAACCTCTAAGATGACTCTTTTGACCCCTAAATCCCAGGCTAAAGCCAAGCCTTCAAAAACACCCCATAATCCAGTCCTCGTTATTGAAGTTTTACCAATATTCAAAAACCATTGGCCACAACTATTGTGAACCAATCCCCCTACCTCCACCATACCTATTGTACTATTAAAAGCACTATCAGTGTTTAGTTTCACCCATGATTGGCTTGGCGGCTTCCATGCAATCATTGTTTGAATCCTTATTTCCCTAGTTTGTGAGAACGATCCCATTCTTGACATAGTATTAGATATCTCTTGAGCCTATCATTTTATGTCATCCACTTTATTAGCGTAGAACTTATTATTTTGAAACACCCTGCAGTTTCACTAATGCCAGATGCGCCATACAGCAACCCTAAAAATGCAATCTCAATACAGACTTTCATCTAGCTCTATGTTATTTATTAAGTTGAACCGAAACCATTCTTTTACATTTAAAGAGAAGAAATTTGAATGATGCTTACACGGTACCAACCTAAGCCAGACATGCCGAGCAACAAGACAATCCCTCAGAACATGAATAACTGACTCCTCTTCAATTCCACATAGGGTGCAACTTGCATCTATACAAATATACCGACAGACCCTTTCTTTATTAGTGAGGAACTTTTCTTTAACAACCATCCATATAAATGTGTGAATACGCTAGGGGCCCTTCCATTTCCAAATTCTATCATATAGACTACTTGAAGGCTTATTAGTGTTTCTTGTTAAACTGTTGTAAGCTGACTTCACTGTGAAGCTTCCTAATTGAGAAAGACCCCAGTATAATATATCCTCACCATCATTCACAGTAGGCGGCTTATGACCTGTAATACTAAGGATCACCGATTGGGGAAGCAATGCCTGAAATAAATCCCAATTCCATTGGTTGTGTTAATCAATAAAGCAATTGACATTCAAATGCAATTAATCTCTGAAACGGGTACAATTGCATGATTTAGAAGAGGGGTGTTGAGAGCCTAGTGGTCCATCCAAAATTTCACCTTGAGACCATCAAATTCCAGTGAGAAGACCACTCCACACTTTTCTTATTGATTTCCAAAGTGCAGAGCTTTATTATTTGTGAATAGAAGTAGGAATTTCATTCAAATTCAGGCCATATTTAGAGGAGATCACCTTTACCCAGAGCTCCTTTCATTTAGTAAGAAGTGCCCATCCAATTTTTATAATCAATGCATCATTCATGTCTCAGAGTTGTTTCAAATCCGCACCTCTACTTGTCTTAAGAGTGCATAATTGATCCCATGCCACTAAGTTGGTTCTTCACCCCCTTCTGTAGAACCCATATAAATTTCTTGTACCACTCTTTTATTTTGTCACATATGTATGCTGGAAGTTTAACCGTTTGCATGGTAAACAAAGGCATAACTTCAACTGAATAAGCTAAAGTCATTCATCTTACTAAAGACAAAGTAGCACTATTCCACCCCGATAGTCTTTTTTGCACCTTTTCAAGGATGCTTCCACAAGTGCTTATAGTAATTTGCTTGTGCAATAAAGGGGCTCCTAAGTATCTACCCAGGTCATTAGTTTGAGTAAACCCCAACTTCGCCGATAACTTTCTGGCATCATGGTCTTTGATATTTTGCAAGAAGACTTTAGATTTGTCTAAGCTCACAATCTGGCTAGAGCTTTTAGAAAATATCTCTAACACATTTTTAATCAGATTTACTTGGGAACTTAAAGCTTCAAAAAATAATAACAAATTGTCTACAAAGAAGAGATACAAAAGTTGAGGGCCATCTTTGCTGAGTTTGATTGCTTTCCGCTCACGTCTCTTTACTTTGTGAGTTATGAGCTGAGCAAGCCTTTCAATGCAAAGAACAAAAATGTAAGGGGAGATTGGGTCTCCTTAGCGCACTCCTCTAGTAGGGTTGAACATTGATGTGGTTTCACCATGCCATAAAATGTCTATCGAAGGTGAACTTATACATCTCATAATAATATCCATAATAAAATGCGGCAATCCTATATCCAGGAGAGTATCTTGAATGAATTCCCAATGTAGCACATCATATGTGTTGACCTTAGCAATAATCAATCTCAATTTTAATCTTCAAAAACTCAATTTTGAGCATTTAATATGTTTGTTTAAGTGTGTATAAGCTAGGACTATCATAGAAATCAAAATGAAGTTAAGCATGCTTTTGGGCTAAATCAACCTTCGGGATTCCAGGAGGATTTTGGAAGTATTATACTTTTACAATGAGAAAGTTGTCTTCTTAGCATTTGAATTAGAGATCACAAGATTCCCAAATTGATCTTACTTGTCAAAATATGAATTCATTTGGGTCTAGAAATCTTCAGTTAAAATCAGCATATACAATTTTCATTTCAATATGAGCAACTCTTAGTATTTCAATAATATTTTGAGGTAAAGATATCCAATTGAAGTGATTTAAAGTGATATGGAAAGATAAGAAAAATACCTACAACTTTTATGAAGAAATCTAAGGCTGATTCGATCGTATTCAATATTAAAAAGTCATGATCCCGACCGGGACCATGCAAGTCCCAACCGGGACCAAAATTGCATCAATGAAGAAATCATCCAGAACATATCACGGGCCAATGTACTAACCAGGACTAGTGTGATCCTGACTAGGATCAAGGTAGTCATGACTGAGATCAATGTTGTCTTCAAACATAACGGATATATTTTTGAATATCCCGACCGAGATCAAGGTGATCATGACCGGGACCAGGGTTTTCGTAGGCTAAAAGTCCAAATTTCATTCAAATGAAGTTTGAATTTGTTGGAAACAAAATTATTGTTTCCAATAGCTATAATTGAATTGCTAAACTATAAATACAACCTCTAAAGATCATTTAGAGGTTAAGAAACTTGATTTTCATTTATACATTCTCAAGCATTCAATTAAGCTCAAAATTCTCTTTAATTCATTCTTGTATTTAGTAAACTCTTGTGAGAGTTTGGTGAGTATTAGAATAGAAATTCTTATTCTTCTATTTTCTAGGGTTAAAGAAAAGGGAAGTGAGGTTCTATTTTAAAGGAATTGGTTTAAGTGTTTAGCCATTAAAATACTTGGGAATTTGGTTTTAGTGTAAGCCTTCAAAACACTTGTGAATCGGTTTTTTAAGTGAGCCTTGAAAACTCAAGTTGTAAGGTTTGAGTTGAGCCTAAAACTCAAGTTGTAAAAATCAATCTAGGGAAATAGATTGTGGTGATTCAAAATCCTAACTTGGGGATAAGTTAGGTGGAGACATAGGATTGTTGAGAATCCGAACTCCTTAAATTCTTATGTTCATCATTCTTCCTTCTCAACATTTTTTCATTTTTGTTTATTTATTTTTAAGTTTTGATTTTTGTTCGATAGCCCTATTCACCCCCCCCCCCCCCCCTTCCTTTTAGGGCATTTTTAATAAAATCATTACCTAAATAGAAGCTTGTACAACAATTTTTGTTAGCAATGCAACCATTTGAGCAATTTTCCTTCGACCCTTAGCTTGATTAAACTTCTTTTCTATTACACTCTTTATCCTTTGGTTGCAATCACCTTTTGGTCTATTACGAGGAGGATTTTGTATTTTTTCTCTAGACTAAAAAACTGAATCAGATTCTTCTTTAAAATAAACATAACTAACCTCATTTATAACTGTCATTTTCATACTTTCAAAAGCTTCCTCACAGTGTTGTCGATCCTTCATATTGTCTTCACTAGCTGAAATTAACTTGTGAAAATTTCTAACCATTTGTATCCTCCAAAGAGAACTACCTAAACCAAATTCATCATATGAAGATACTAATGGAATATCAATATTTTCTCTCTCAATCACTTCTTTAGTCCATCTTTTTATAATATATTTCTCTAGAATTTCTTTGACACAATGTATATTCAAAATACGCAAATAATGGCAGCACAAAATCCCTACCTGAAAAGAAAAAAAAATACAAGATTTATAACTGTTTAGTAGTACTGTCCATAGGTTCATTTGATATTGCTTATAAATTCATTATAAATTACATACAGCTTCATTACTATTTCCCCACAAATACAAAACAATAGCAACATCATTACATTCATTACAATTTGCATATAGCTTCATTATCTTTAAATTTCAGGATCATCAAATAAAAACACAAAATTCAAATATTTTCACATACCTCAAAAAACATTTTGCCAGTGCAAGATATGCAAATATCTGCAACATTAAAAAGAACCTCATGTTGTATGATATCCAAATCCTCACGCCACACATAATATTTAAGACTAGTGCCATTAAAACCCAATAAAATTTGATCAAAAGCAAAGCTCTTCATATACTGCTCCTCAAATAAAAAATATATCTCTATGTATATATCTCCCTGGCATGTGAAAGAAGCTTCACATCATTCACAACCATTGCAAGTTCACCTTGCATGCAACGTTGGTTTTATCCATTTTCTTTACTCCTCTATTCTGAAACCATATCAACAAAATAGTTGTAAAAATTGCAAAGTCTAACAGTCTTGAAAAGCCTCCTAAACACTAAACAATGGGTAGCCTCACTCCTTTGTGATGATAATATTCCACCAGAAAAAAAAAATCTTTATTAAACGTAGGACACCATTTCTCCCTAATATTAAAAAGCTGTTGCATTTAAGAATTTTTGTGATACTCATATTCTCTTTCCAACCCGAAGGAAAAAAACACAGAGCACATAGGTTCAAAGAATAAAACAGCAAGATTCATTACTTCTACCACTCAGGTTCAACCATAAAAATTAAAAAAAATTGACATACCTGCTCTAATAAAACTGAAACTCAACCTCTGTATCACTGTATTTAAGGACATAGTTGAATAAATCAATAAATCCTTTTTGACTTAAAGATTTGATATTTTTCTTTGAATTCTCCCCTATATGCCATATACAAAGCCTATGCCATGAATTTGGATAAACTTTAGCAATAGCAGAAGCCATAGCAGCAGATTGATATGTCATTATAGTCTGTGGATATCTACCATCCATAGATCTTAAAAATGTACTAAACAACCAAACAAAAGACTCTATTCTCTCATTTAACAAAAAGCCACATCCAAACATCACATTCATACAATAATGATCCATGCCTACAAAAAAAAATATAATATACATTACATTACATTAAATTCACAATCATAATAATATACAACTGTGCAACAACAAATAAACTTTATTGCAAATGAACCTACAGTATAAAACAAATGTACTTATTACTTGTAATCAATGAAACTGCACAACTTATCAAATGAACCAAAAAATTATAATAAAAATAGAGTAATTAGAAACAAGTTACAGATTCATACCTATAAAAGGACCACAAATCATATCATATCTATAAGTGCGATACGTTATATCATGCACTGGTAAATCTCCAAAAAGCTCATAATCTCGTTTCATACATGAGTCTCTCCAAAAAAGCTACACAATCTAGCATCACAATTAACCTCAAAATCAAAAATGAAATCTTTTCCATTTGATTGCCTTCTTCAGAAAATTTCAATTAATGAATTAAAATCAGTCCTATCCAATTTCTTCAAATTCTCCAAAGCTAAATGATTATATGCTTCCCTATCAATAAAACCAACAAACGAAGAACCACCTGATTATTTTTTAAGCAATCGAATGCCATTAGAAATAGGAATTCCACTTTCTTTTAAATGTTGAAGATAAACTAGTTGGTTTTTTTACACTCTCCTATGCGAACGAAGAAGATGAGTTTTGCTAGAATCACATAACTTATGGTTATGCTCCTTTTCATGTCTAGTCATAGTCTAAACTCCATTATCATCAACATTAGACTGTATAAAAGCCTTATAACCAGATCTAACATCAAGTTTGGAATAACACTTATTTCCTTTTGAAACCTTTTCTTTTTCTGCATCCTTTGAGCAACAAAATCTTTTCATTTTCATTAATAGTGTTTTTGTCCCCCCTTGATACCTTTGTTTACTCTTCCTAACACTAAAATTCATTTTAAAAGCATGCTCATTATATAAAACATAAGCCTCTTCACAAGATTTCACAGACAGTCCTAACAAATCATCAGCACATGCATTACCTACAAAAAAAAAAAACATAATTAAAATATTATACACAAAAGCAGGTTCATTAACAATGAATTATATACTCATTAACAGTGAAATATATATTCATTATAACATGTACATGACAATTACTCTACTGAAAACTGCAATGTATAACAAAATGCATACACAGAAGCAGGTTCATTAACACTGAACTATATGTTCATTAACAATGAGCTATATATTTATTATAACATGTACAAAACAATTACTCAGCTAAAAACTATTATGTATAACAAAATGCATACACAGAAGCAGGTTCATTAACACTGACTATATATTCATTAACAGTGAATTATATATTCATTATAACATGTACAGGACAATTACTCTGCTAAAAACTGCAATGTATAACAAATGCATCTCTATATTAAAATTATTTTGCTTAAACATTAAACTTACCTGAATTCTCACAAATCACATTCTCACAAACAACATTATCATCTGACATCTTATCATCCATTTGAAAACTTCAACAAAAATAATCTCGCGAAGAACAATAATGATCTTTTTTGAAGAAGAACAGAAGATTCAATGCAAATATTGATTGTAACAGTTGTGCGAATTCAAAAAGAAAAAGAAGGAGAACAAAAATTTCTAAAAAAATCTCGCAGAAGAAGAAGAAGAAAAAGAAGAATCTCTCGAAAGAAGAAGAAAAAAAAAAGGAGAGTTTTAAAAGAGAAAAAGTCTCAAACATGAAGAATAAATAAAAAGAAAATTTTACAGTTAACAGCCATTAATTAAAAAAAGTCAAAAATTTAATAAAATATGTGATTATTTATTTCACACGTATTATGAACCCATGATTCATCTTACAACATGTACAGATCCATGATATAATTTGTGCATGGCTGAATTCTACTTGTTTCTAATTATAGTTTTAGCACAAACAAAGTTGGTCAAAACACCTCAGCAACTAACACGGCCGCCACCACCCTTAGCCCTTAGCCCTTAGCCTTACCCATTTTATTGGAAGTTGAGCCATGCCACTCAACTCACGTTTCATTTCCTCTGTTTTTCTATTATCCGGTCAAAATCAGAAATTGGTATGCCTCATGCATGGACCATTTCTAATTGATTTGGGGATGGGGTTTGGTTCGGTAGCATGTTAGTGTTACCAACTAAATCTAAACATTCAATCACTCTCCAAACCAAACCTCATATATATATACATTCTTTCTAGAAAAAAGAATAAAAACAATTTCAATTCTAAAATCTATAGGGTCTTTACAATTAATATCTAAACACTTAATTTTTAAGAATTAAATTTAGAAAATAGTTAAAAAATTAATCGTTAATCTTGTTTTGTTGAATGTTAACATATGTTGCATGCATAGCAATATATTTACTTATGTGGGCTATGAGTCATTATGATGTGGACTGCCTCATTCCACATCCTTCCTCCATCTCATCACTTTTTTAATGGAAATATGCTATTAATTTTCAAATGTTTGAGTAGTTTTTCAAAGCGAAGTCACTTTTTTTTTTTCAACTTCACTATATTCTCTCACGTTGTTCTCTATAAGTTGCAATTCTAGAAGAACTTAGGTTGGTGGAAATCTAAGGGACCATAAATGATGACATGGAGGAGGATGCGGAAGATGTCGGTCCCTATTTTAATTATTCACAGTGAAGATAAGTAAAAATATTGCCACGTACGTAATTTTTGTTATGTTTAATGTGATAAAGATTGACGGTTAATTTTTTAATTATTTTATGAACTTAAGTGTTAATAATTAAATATTCAAAATTTAATTGTAAAAGTTCTATAACTTGTTGGATTGGAATTGCTGTTACCGGGAAAAAAAAAACTAAATAGTGGATTCAACAGGGAGGAGGAGGAGGAGGTGGTGGCGGTGGGTTGTTGTAGTGTAATTGGTTGTAGGGTGAGTTGGTTGGAGGGGTGCTTACGCATGGAGATAGAGACATAGAATTATTAAATACCCGCCAAATTCCTACTCCATGGCTCAGGTTCAACACCAACCAACCAAACCCCTTCCCAACAATTCAAACTTTTGGAAAGCATGGAAAAGATTGAATGCAACACCCAATGAATGAACCTGGTCCGTATCACGCTTTTAGGGATGGCTTGATATCTCCCCTATAAATTCTCCCCCCTTCTCCTTCGTTTTCAACCATCTATCTCTTACTCGTCCTCCTTAACAGCATCTTCTCTCTGTGCCAAAAAGTAAATTAATTTTGTATTTGCTATTCTTTTATGCATTGAGTTGCTTGCTACATCTAATCACATTCATTGTAACCCTCATCAAATCCATTTGTGTTTTCCATGTTCTTTTCATTTGCAAGACTCCATTGTTATTTTTGCATCTTTGTTGAATCAATGAACTACTCATTCAATATCTTATTTTTATTCGTCTAACCCTTTACTTTCTTTTTGTTTTATCAGCAGTAAAGTATATTCAAATCATCAACATGGAGACCTTTCTTTTCACTTCCGAATCTGTCAACGAGGGACACCCCGACAAACTCTGCGACCAGATCTCCGATGCTGTTCTTGACGCTTGTTTGGCTCAGGACCCCGACAGCAAGGTCGCATGCGAAACTTGCACCAAGACCAACATGGTCATGGTCTTTGGCGAGGTTACCACCAAGGCTAATATAGATTACGAGAAAATTGTGCGCAATACTTGCCGCTCTATTGGATTCACTTCGAACGACGTAGGTCTTGATGCCGACCATTGCAACGTTCTTGTTAACATCGAGCAGCAGAGTCCCGACATTGCTCAGGGTGTCCATGGCCATCTCACCAAGCGTCCTGAGGAGATTGGTGCCGGTGATCAGGGTCATATGTTCGGTTATGCCACCGATGAGACCCCTGAATTGATGCCTTTGAGCCATGTTTTAGCTACTAAGCTCGGTGCTCGTCTCACCGAGGTTAGAAAGAATGGTACTTGTCCTTGGTTGAGGCCTGACGGCAAAACCCAGGTTACTGTTGAGTACTACAATGACAATGGTGCTATGGTTCCTGTACGCGTTCACACCGTGCTCATCTCTACTCAGCATGACGAGACTGTCACCAATGATAAGATTGCAGCTGATCTTAAGGAGCACGTTATCAAGCCTGTCATTCCTAAAAAGTTCTTGGACAAGAAGACTATCTTCCATCTTAATCCGTCTGGACGTTTTGTCATCGGCGGCCCCCATGGCGATGCTGGTCTTACTGGTCGTAAGATCATTATTGATACTTATGGCGGATGGGGTGCCCATGGTGGCGGTGCTTTCTCTGGAAAGGACCCAACCAAGGTGGACAGGAGCGGTGCCTACATTGTTAGGCAGGCTGCAAAGAGCATTGTAGCTAGTTTACTTGCTAGAAGGTGCACTGTTCAGGTCTCCTATGCCATTGGTGTTCCTGAGCCATTGTCTGTATTTGTAGATACTTATGGAACTGGAAAGATTCCTGACAAAGAGATCCTCAAGATTGTAAAGAAGAACTTTGATTTCAGGCCAGGCATGATTTCAATCAACCTTGATTTAAAGAGAGGTAGCAATGGCAGGTTTGTGAAGACAGCTGCATATGGACACTTTGGCAGGGATGACCCTGACTTCACTTGGGAGGTGGTCAAGCCCCTCAAGTGGGAAAAAGCTTAACCTGATATATAATACTGCAGCCGCTCCCTATTATTAGAATTTACCCGTTAAATCTTGGTATATCTTTTTTTTTAAAAAAAAAAAAAAGTTTTGCGTTTAAGAGCTGTCATTAGAATAACTAAAAACAGAAGATGCATTCTTTCAGCCTCATAGCCAGAGGTGATAAAGTATGTAAAGGAGAAAGGGTTGGCAGCAGAAGTGCAACATGTGAAATTCTTTTACTACTATGATATTGAAAGAAATTACTTTGTTCAGTTTGTCTGCATGTGCCTATGTTTGTTTGCTGTTTTTCATTTGAGATCTTTGGGGGGAATAGGTGGTAACGCATGGTTTGCTGCAGGTCATTTCTTTCCCACAAGCTTGCAGTTGTGTCCAATTGTTGCTGATAACTTTTTTTGACATTGGTGACTCTTTAGGATCAGCATATTATGCTTTCCTTTCGCATTATCATATATTATATATCATCAAAATTTTGAATTGTCCGAAAATTGCTCTTCAATGGAAAACACGCTGTATTGTGGATAGTCATGCCTGCTTTTCAAGCCTCATTCAGTCCCTGAAGCTGGTGATTTCTATAATTGAATATGTATAGATGTTTCCTCAAAAGGAGTTGGAAATCATGCACTGGGAATTAAAAAGAGAAGAGAACGATTAATGATGGTCACAGTTACTGACATTGATTTCTAGAGCATTCTTCTTACAATGTTATCATTGCTATTAAAGCATCGATCATTGTAAAATATAAAGGAGGAAAGAATATTGTGTTGGATTTTATATAAAACTTAAAGGACAATTGGTAAAAAAAAACAAACATTTTCGACCTATTGCAATTTTATTCAAACATATAAATTTTTGTAAAAATATTCCAATTTTATATTTTTCTTTGCACTTTTAACACAATTTGAAATTGGGTCAAAATTGAACCCGAATATGCTGACGTAGACTACCTCCTGTCAGTATACTTACTAAACTTGTGGGCTCCACCGACACATCAGCTTACCATGTGAAATGAGAACCATGGTTTGATGTGGAGAAAATGCTGCCGTTTTCAAACAAAAGGAAAAATTGAACCCTAATCAAATGTAAAGCAACTCGCGATTTTAGCTCTCGTAAACCCTCTTCATTGATTTAACCATTTTGGACCAATAATTTGAGGACACCACTCATTAAGCGATTTTGAACCACTGCTGTCTAAGCCATTATGCATGCAAGATAGATTTTGGCTCTCGTAAAATTGCATGACCTGTCCCTGTTGGTTAAAAATTGAACCTAAACCCTCTTCATTAACCTCAAACTGTATCATCCCAACAACAACAGCATTCCAACTAGCAACATTTCTCTCAGGCATTTCATCAAACATTTTACGTGCACTATCCAAATCCCCACTCTGCCCATTGGCATTAATCAAAATGCTGCAATACATGATATTTCTCACTGGCATCGAGTGGAACAACAATACAGCTGTTTGCAATTTTCCAATCTTTGAGTACATGTTTAGAAGGTGATTTCTTACAAATTTCTCCTTGTAGTAACACCTAGATGTTATGGCCAAAGAGTGTAGTTGTCTGCCTGCAAGAAGTGATCTTTTGGGTATGCATGATTGAATAAGGTGCGCAAAGAGAGATGGGTCCGTCCATATTAAGGATTTGGAGCTCAAATGCATCTTTTATGAGTCCTTTAGAGCAGAGGCTTGTGAATTCTTGCAGAGACACAGAATACGTAGATTGCACCGTGTTTGTAGAGATAAAACGGTGCTGGATAAAGATGCGTAGATGATGAGACCAAGACAGGATTTGCCGCCCATGCACGCCTAGTCTATGAGGATGTGCTGCCAGCCACTGCGCTGATATAATTAAGACCCCCAAGTTGCCTACTCCACCGATTTTAGCTCTCCTAAGCGACAGGTCGTGCGATTTTAGCCCTTCACCGTTGAAGCTGCTCTTCAATGATGGTTTTGGATAGCGTTAATTTGTTTTCAATTTTGTCAAACGGTAAAACGAGGGCCTTTTTTTTTTTTTCATTTCACCATGGTTAGCTGATGTGTTGGTAGAACCCATAAGTGTGCTAACACGAAGCAGTTCACATCAGCATGTTTGGATTCAATTTTGACCCAATTGTAAATTGTGTAAAAATTATAAAGAAAAATATGAAATTGGAACATTTTTATAAAGATTTATATATTTAGATAAAATTGCAATAGTTTGAAAAGATTTTATTTTTTTTACCAATTGGCCAAACTTAAATTGAAATAAACTTGTAACTAAAATAGTTGAAATTTTCCGTGGCTTGGTGATTTGAACGAGCGGGGAGCACAGAAAAAATTATAGTATACGAACAAGAAGAAAAAGACTTGCCCGCCCGCCCAAAAAGAAAGTCATTAGTGGAAAATAGACCCCATGCCAATGTAATCTGTTCTGACTTTGGTTGGCAACAACCTTATCAACATGATTTTTAATGTAAAGTAGAACCAACAAGAAGTCTTTTCTTTTTTTTTCTTTTTCTTTTTTATTACTTTTAAACAAAGCTAATAGAGAGTTCAGACAGATTTCTCTTGAACTTTTTGTTTTTAAAGTGGTATTCTTACGATTATACAGTCCCTTCAAATTCAATTTTTAGCTTCCTTTCCGAGATGATCAATCAGGGCACTCATGCTCATGCAGTTCACTTTATTCTTCACTCTTATATCTTTGTGCTTAAAAAGCACTAACGAATAGATGGCTCGTTACTCCACTGATGCCCACATCAAGATTTTTTTTCTTTTATTTGCTGCTGTACGAGCGAACAACACATGTTGATGTTGGTTGACTTGTTAGCCCAACAACCACCTTGGTCAATAAAAGTGAGTCCGAGTCTCGTGATTTTCGTGTCAAAACAAAAGAGTAGATATTGTTCGAAAAACAAAAGAGTAGACCTTTAACGAAAAACATACAGTTCAATAATTGTGTCTTAAAGCAGCTTTCCTCAAATACTAGAATTTTGATGCAGATAAGGTTATTTAGCCATCCAAATGGAACTAACTAGCATGGCAGGACGTGGTCGTGCTCTAAGTCATGATATGGATGTAGATTCAATCATAGAGGAGCATGAGGAACTTCAGTTGCAGTGGGCTGCGATCGAGAGATTACCAACCTTTAAAAGGCTCAGGACTTCATTCTTTGATATCAATCATGACGGCCAAGGAAAAGAAAAAGAAGTTGAAGAAGGGAAGAGGGTCATTGATGTTACTAAGCTTGCTGCAGTTGAAAGGCATCTCTTCATTGAAAAGCTCATTAATCACATTGAAATTGATAATCTTCGGTTGCTGCAGAAACTTAGAGACAGGATTGACAGGTATATATTTCGGTTTATGAACTTGTGGCAATTAGATTTGAATATAAGATTAATTGATGTAAGATTTCAGTCTTTTTACGAAAGTCAAGCTCAATATTATTTTATCTCTAAATTGGTTACTTTTTGAAGTAACAAATGATTTTATTTACAGAGTGGATGTGAAGTTACCTAGTGTGGAGGTAAGATATAAGAATCTACGTGTAGAAGCAGAGTGCGAGATAGTTGAGGGGAAGCCTCTCCCTACACTATGGAATTCTGTTGTGAGCTTTTTGTCAGTAAGTTAATTACTTCCTCACTAGTCTTCGCTTAACATTTGAAAAGTTCACAACCTTTATTTCTTGTCCCACAAATTAATGGATAAATGGATGACTTGAATTGAACAGGTTTTCACAAAGATGGTCCGGAGCAAGCCGCAGGAAACCAAGATGACTATTCTAAAAGATGTTAGTGGCATCATCAAACCATCAAGGTAAAACATATATAAATACACACACCCACACACATTCAATATAAATGTTGGATGAGACATGTTGCTGATGGAAGGTTTGGTCATGTGCAGGCTTACTCTTCTCCTTGGCCCTCCTGGCTCTGGAAGAACCACCTTACTATTGGCCCTTTCAGGAAACCTAGATCAGTCTCTCAAGGTTAGCGTTTGAGAATACTAGTATTAAATGAGCTTGATAAGTGTAACATACTCAACAAAACGTGAAAAGAATCGTATCTGATGTAAGTAGCAATTTGCTACTAGTCATGAGATCCCATGTTGCACAATCAGCTCTATGGAGATATCAGCAAAACCTTTCTCCTTACAAGCTGAGAATCATGACAAGAAAGGTGGAGAAACACATAAGTCATAATGTCTTGAAAATCCTTGACTACTCTTTCTTACAGGTCAAGGGGGAAATATCCTACAACGGCCGCAAACTAGAAGAGTTTGTTCCTCAGAAAACATCAGCGTACATAAGTCAGTATGATCTGCACATACCTGAGATGACTGTCAGGGAAACTATCGATTTTTCAGCTCAGTGTCAGGGTGTTGGAAGCAGAGCAGGTAATGCTCTCCTTTACTTTCATCTACCCATTTATTATCAGCATGCTTGTACAATCATTTTAATATATGTTAAGCTTCAACTTCCAATGCTATATATGCAGACATAATGATGGAGGTAAGCAGAAGAGAAAAAGTAGCAGGAATTATTCCAGATCCAGATGTGGACACCTACATGAAGGTAAACATTAGAGTGATATTTCCGTTAAGGTTGTTGACAGTGGATGGTATTCACAGAGCATATTTCGTGCAGGCTATTTCGGCTGAAGGACAAAAGCAAAACCTCCAGACAGAGTATGTTTTGAAGGTAATTATTCCATTACAGATGATGTTAGTTAATTAAGAGTGCTCCATATTTACGCCAAATTCAACATTGTGGCCTCTTAGATCCTTGGACTGGACATCTGTGCAAACATAATGGTTGGTAGTGCTCTGAGAAGAGGCATTTCAGGTGGTCAAAAGAAAAGGTTAACAACAGGTAACTGCAAAGGACATGTTTCGCTTTTGTTGATTAATCTGTTACCCTTGGGCACCCACAACTACATAAATGCTTCCTCTTAGTCCACAAAAGGAAGGTGGGGAAGAGCATGAATTTTCGACGGACTTACCTTAGAAACTTTATCTGGCAGGAGAGATGATTGTTGGTCCGACAAAAGCTCTATTCATGGATGAAATATCAACTGGATTAGACAGCTCCACAACTTTTCAAATAGTTACATGCCTCCAGCAATTAGTGCACCTAACAGATTCAACTGCTTTAATTTCGCTTCTTCAACCGGCACCTGAAACCTTTAACCTCTTTGACGATGTAATATTGATGGCTGAGGGGAAGATAGTTTATCATGGTCCATGCAGTGATGCACTTCAATTTTTTGAGGATTGTGGTTTCAAGTGCCCACAAAGAAAGGGTGCTGCAGACTTCCTTCAGGAGGTGTGAGGACCTGTTTTGGTTTTCCCTACTCTTTGCATCTCTCTCAACTCATCTTTACTTATTTCAAAAATTTACAGGTAACCTCAAAGAAGGATCAAGAGCAGTACTGGTGCCGGACTGACCTTTCTTACAGTTATGTTTCGGTTGATCAATTCTGTCAGATTTTCAGAGAAAGTTTTCTTGGGAACACACTAGATGAAGAACTTTCTAAACCATATGATAAATCCCAGTCTCATGATAGTGCCTTGTCATTTAGCATCTACTCATTGAGCAAATGGGAATTGTTCAAAGCTTGCATGGCTAGGGAGCTGCTTCTGATGAAAAGGAACACGTTTGTTTATGTTTTCAAAACTGCACAAGTTAGTATTTACTTGAATGACTATGTTGCTAGCTAACTGAGCTTCTAGAGCTGAACTGTCGACTAACATATAACTTATGCCCTCTGAATTCCTTCATTCAACAGCTTGTTTTCACCGCATTTATGACCATCACAGTATTTCTACGCACTCAGATGTCAGTAGACTTGATAAGTGCAAACTACTTGATGGGCTCTATGTTCTATACACTGATCAGACTCTTCACCAATGGGGTCGCAGAGCTGTCCTTGACCATTATTAGGCTCCCTGTAGTGTACAAACAATTATCATTCTACATATACCCAGCATGGGCTTATTCCATTCCAGCATCTATTCTAAAGATTCCGTTTTCTCTTCTTGACTCTGTTCTCTGGACAAGTATAACTTACTATGTCATTGGATACAGTCCTGAAGCAAGGAGGTAGGACTGCTCGTACCTCCACTAACAGAGAATGCAAGACAATAATTTTCTATCCATTTTAACATATAACAGTTCATAATCCATTGTGGAGTTTCAGGTTTTTCTTCCAATCCCTTCTGTTGTTTTTCCTGCATCTAGCTTCAACATCCATGTGTCGTTTCATCGCCTCTGTTTTCCAAACTATGGTACTTGCATCAACTATTGGTGTTGTGACCTTAGTTGTAATGTTCTTGTTTGGAGGCTTCATTATTCCACGACGTAAGCGGAGTTCATAATTTACTTTCATTATTACTCTGAAGGGATATTTAGTAGACTACTCCTTGTATGTTCTGTTTGCAGCCTCTTTACCAACTTGGTTAAGGTGGGGATTCTGGATTTCCCCCATGACATATGGTGAAATTGGCATATCACTTAATGAGTTCCTTGCTCCACGCTGGCAAAAGGTGCACTTTGAATGGCTCAATTTTTTGCTAGCTTGATAAGCGACATGATTATTCTAATACTATGTGTAGATATCCAAAGGAAACACCACCTTGGGAAGGGAGGTCCTGATCAGGCATGGTTTGAACTTTGATGGCTACTTCTATTGGATATCACTTGGGGCATTGCTTGCTTTCACAGTGCTTTTTGATCTTGGATTCATCTTAGCCTTGACTTACTTGAAACGTAAGTCCTTTCTAATCAATAAAAATGAACAAATTTAGGAGCTAAATGATAATTAATCATAACTAAGAATTCTATAAATACAGCTCCAAAGATGTCTAGAGCTATTATTTCAAGGAAGAGGCTTTCTCGGCTGCAAGGGAGAGAGAGTCATATGAGCAGTGCACAGCAAGATAATGAATCAACTCCTCCTAGCATTGCACAGATAATGGCAGAGACAAGAAAACCTGGTAAGATAAAACTCTATGTCAATTCAATTTCAAATTAATAAGGAAAAAAAAAGAAATTTTCACTAAGAATTCATGCGTGCAAGTAATATGAAGCGGGTTAATTATGTAGGTAGGATGGTTCTGCCGTTTGAGCCGTTAACAATGGCCTTTAAGGACGTGCAGTATTTTGTTGATACCCCTCCTGTAAGAGAAAGTACAGATTAACATGCTATTCTCAACAGGTTTTGCCTCAAAAGAAGAATTTAATAAGCTTTATCTATGTCCCTACTGCCCAGGAAATGAGAAAGCATGGCTTCACTGAGAAGAAACTTCAACTACTTAGTGATATTACAGGAGCATTTAGGCCTGGGGTACTCACAGCATTAATGGGTATCAGCGGGGCAGGGAAAACAACTCTCATGGATGTTCTTTCTGGGAGGAAAACTGGAGGTGCCATTGAAGGAGGGATACGAATAGGAGGGCATCCGAAAGTCCAGAGCACCTTTGCAAGAATATCAGGTTACTGTGAGCAGAATGATATACATTCTCCACAGATCACTGTAGAAGAATCAATAGTTTACTCAGCTTGGCTACGATTGCCACCGGAGATTGATGCAGATGCAAAATCTGTATGTATGAGCAATGCTATCCTTCACTTATGAACAGCAACATTAGATTGGACTAATAGCATTTCCTGCTTGTGTATCATGCAGAGATTTATAGAAGACGTGATCCAAACAATTGAGTTAGATGATATAAGGGATTCTTTAGTAGGAATTCCAGGACAAAGTGGCCTCTCTACCGAACAGCGTAAAAGGCTAACAATTGCAGTGGAGCTCGTTTCTAATCCGTCCATAATATTTATGGACGAACCAACATCAGGTTTAGATGCCAGAGCAGCAGCAATTGTCATGAGGACAGTGAAGAATGTAGTTGTCACCGGAAGGACAATTGTTTGCACCATCCACCAGCCAAGCATTGATGTCTTTGAGGCCTTTGATGAGGTAGCTTAATGCCTTCTGTCTGGAGAATCAAAACATGCAGTAGCTTTTGATATCTAGGCTTGATTTTGTATATAGACGTTTTTCTTTTAACAGATATTTAGTCAGTGGCTGACAGAAGAATTTGTTAGTGCAGTTGATTCTAATGAAAAGGGGAGGACAAATTATTTATACTGGAATGCTAGGTAACCATTCAAGTAATCTCATTGATTATTTTGAGGTATAGTCAGAATGACAGCTCCAAGCTTCCTTACGAGCAAATATATATTCTAGTTGAAAGAGTTGCTGATTTTAGTGGCTTGACTACTGAGCAGGGCATTTCAGGTGTGCCAAAGATTAAAGACAATTATAATCCAGCAACATGGATGTTGGAAGTTACTTCTGCATCAATGGAAGCACAACTTGGTTTAGATTTTGCCAAGATTTACAAGGGATCACCTCAATATCAGTGAGTTGATATGTCACTAAAAATATATCTGATATCTGGAAACAGTACGACTAATAATCTTCATTCTTGTCTTTACATGGCAGGAACACAATTGAGTTGGTAGAACAGCTAAGTGAACCGCCAAATGGTTCCAAAGAACTGCACTTTTCCACTCGTTTTCCACAAAGCAGTTGGGTGCAGTTTGTGGCATGCTTATGGAAGCAACGCCTGTCGTACTGGAGAAGTCCTGAATACAACTTGGCGCGGTTCATGTTTATGATCGTTTCATCAGTGATATTTGCAATAATATTTTGGCAGAAGGGGCAGAAATTGTAAGTCCATCTCTCATAAACTAAAATCAGAAAGCAGCATGAATGGCTTGGCTTTTAAGTGCTTACAGATTTTTGTTTTCTTCTTTTCCCTTCTAAAGAGACAATGAGCAAGATTTGATCAATATACTTGGGTCAATGTACATTGCTGTCATATTTCTGGGAGTAAACTACTGTTCAACTGTTCAACCATATGTGGCAACTGAGCGAACTGCACTGTACCGAGAAAAATTTGCTGGCATGTACTCCCCATGGGCATATTCGTTTGCACAGGTTCAAGATCACTCCCATCGTGTTGAAGCATTGCTTATTTTTCTTGGCCCAACTTTCTTATAGATGAGCATTCTGATTTTGCAGGTGACAATTGAAATTCCTTACATAATATTGCAATCTGTTTTGTATGTGGCTATCACATATCCAACAATTGGGTATTACTGGTCAGCTTGGAAGATGTTTTGGTACTTGTATGCAACATTCTGTACATTCCTATATTTTGTATATCTGGGGATGCTGCTTGCTTCGGTCGCACCAAATGTAGAAGTAGCTTCTATATTGGCTACTGCAGTCTACACTATATTGAATCTGTTCTCCGGCTTCCTTATGCCAGGGAAGGTAAAATCTCTGCAGTCTTCCCTAAACAGTGAAACAATAGCCAATAATTTTTGAATATCATTTCAATTCTTATATTTGTCAACTAACTGTTGGTCTGCTCTAATGTATATGCAATTTTGGTGCACAGAAAATTCCCAAGTGGTGGATATGGTGCTATTATCTTTGCCCCACATCATGGTCCCTTAATGGGCTTCTGACTTCACAGTATGGAGACGTGGACAAAGAGATAATCATATTTGGGGAGCTGAAGACTGTTAGTTCCTTTCTAAGAGATTATTATGGTTTCCGACATGATCATTTGGGTGTAGTGGCCGTTGTGCTCATTGCTTTTCCAGTGGCTTTTGCATCTCTGTTTGCATATTGCATTGGAAAATTAAATTTCCAGAGGAGGTAGAAGGCATGGAACATGTTGTGTATGTGGTCATGGAGCTGTAGTTAAAATAAAAGACTTTGAATTGTTCATATTTTTTTGAGAACCTTTTCCAGTAACTGCAACTCAGTTCCTAATTCTTGAGCATAAACATAATAATTTGTCTGGTCTGTTCTTCTGTTGTTTATGTAGGAAAGAAATATTGTTTCTTTAAACTACGGTACAGTTTGATTTGATGATGATGGCATTTTATTTGCTAAATGCTGCATACCAGATTGCACTATTCAACTATATTAATGTTGATGATTCATGATTACAAAATTTTATTTACCTATTCTGGAAGTTGAGTTTTCCAATAAAATATGCAAAAAGAGAAGCTAACACAAAAGGAAAGACGATAAGTACAGCACCAACAACATCCAATGAGCTGTGGTGAAAGCCGAAGTAATCTTCTAAAAATGCTGAAACAGATTTGGGCTCCCCGAACACTGATATTTCTTTCGTTATATCTCCAAATTGCGAGGTGAGCATGCCATTCAGTACCCAAGATGTGGGACAAATATAGTACAGCCAAATCCACCACTTTGGGATACGCTGCAAAACACCATTTTCACTACATTAACACTCTATAGCAAGTATTGTAAAAATTTGAAGCTAATGGTGAATTCCCCCTTGTAACTGCTATAAATTAATTAATTAGTTACTGTTGCTTAACTGATTAGAAAGCTTACTGGTTTTGGTATGATGAAGCCAGAGAACAAAATCAGCATTATGTATGCAGAGGACGATAGAATTGAAGCCACTTGAATGTTTGGCGTCAGAGAAACTAGCAGCATCCCCATGTAGTTGAAACATAACAATGTGCAGAACATGGCATAGAATGCCCAGAATATCTTGGAGGCGGACATGGAGTAACCAGCCATAGGATATACGATCACTATATAAATTATTGCTACAATGAACAAGTATGGTATCTCCACCAGCACCTACAAAACCAAAACAATCAACGGAGAACCTTCGACACACAAACTTGTCAGGAATGGAATAAATTAGTATCAAAGATACGAACCTGGGCAAATGAATATGCCCACGGAGAATACATTCCTGCAAATCTTTCCCTATATAGAACAGTCCGCTCTGTAGCAACATATGGTAAGACAGTTGAACAGTTGTTTATGCCAAAGAAGATTACTGCAGTGTACATTGAACCGAGCATAATGAACAGGTCTTGCTGGTTGTTTCTGCAAAACAACAGTAATGTTGGAAAATTACAATCGCAGAAGCAAAAAATGATATAAATGATCTGAATGCAGTGCACAATTGAAATAAGAATGTGTTGGCTAACATTTTGTTTCCACGTTGCCAGAAGAGTGCACCAAATAGGATGGATGCAGAAATCATATAAACAAAGCGAGTCAGATTGTAGGAAGGACTTCTCCAATATGACAAGTGATGTTTCCACAAGCAAGCTTTGAACTGCTCCCAACCATTTTGTGGGAAACGAGTCGAAAAATGCAATTCCTTTGAATCAGGCATCGGTGAACTTAATTGCTTAACCAATTCTTTGTTCTCCCTGCAGTCAAACAGCATAACATAGGCATTAAACTCTTCTTATACATGTTCACCCAAACATAAACAAAACAAGCAGTACTTGAAGAAAAAGCCTTATTTTCATTGTGTCAACACAGCGACGAGATTTTTTCCTGCCCTTACTTGTACAAGGTGGAATCTTCGTAGATTTGTCCAAAATCTACTCCAAGTTCAGCCTCTGCAGATTTAGAAGTGACCTCTAACATCCATGTTGCTGGATTATAGTTTTCTTTAATCTTAGGCACCCCAGGAACATTCTATGCAAGAATCAAAGAATTTTAATCAAGATTGAAATACAGCAACTCAGTCAGCCACCAGAACTGAAACACTGCATCTGGAAGACCAGTCTCAAAAATAATAATAACGGAGGCAAAAGAACAAAGAGGTAAAACGATAGCTAACCTCAAAATATTCAATGACCCTGCTAGAATGTCGGCCTAGAGGCCCAGAATAAATAATGCGACCTCCAACTTTAAGTAGAATCAACTGTAAGAGACTCATATGCATCAAACCAGGTTTTATGTATTTCTAGGTTATACACACACATGAGAATGGTGAAAAGAAACTAAGGCACATTGTTTTATTTACCTCGTCAAATGCCTCGAATATGTCAATACTTGGCTGGTGAATAGTGCAAACAACTGTTCTTCCTGTTTCAACTACATTCTTCACTGCTCTCATAACAATTGCAGCTGCTCTTGCGTCTAAACCTGTAGTGGGTTCGTCCATGAATATGATAGATGGATTGGAAACAAGCTCCACAGCTATGGTCAGCCTTTTACGCTGCTCTGTAGATAAGCCACTAACTCCTGGCAAGCCTACTAGAGCATCTTTAATTCCATCAAGCTCGATAGTTTCAAGAACTTCATTGACAAATTCCTGAGAGAAATTGTTTCAAAGAATATGTCAGTGCAATTTAGTCCTATTGATTAGATCCAGAAAGGAATCACTACTCCAGTTTGAAAGGATATCATACAGATTTAGTTTTCGGATCAATCTCAGATGGGAGCCGTAACCATGCAGAATATATCAAAGATTCTTCTACAGTTATTTGTGGGGAATGTATGTCACTTTGCTCAACATAACCTGATACTCTAGCAAATGCATCCTGAACCTTTGGGTATCCACCAATTCTTATATCTCCAGTAATAGTACCGCCTGTTTTCCTTCCACTAAGAACATCCAAAAGAGTTGTTTTTCCAGCTCCGCTAACACCCATCAATGCTGTAAGAACACCAGGTCTGAATGCACCAGTAATGTCAGTAAGAAGCTGGAGCTTCTTCTGAGCAAATCCTCGTTTTCTCATTTCCTAAGCCATTATTAAGAATGTCAGTCAATTTTAATTGCCAAGAATTCAACAGAGTAAGCTAATTATTGTATCATGATTACCAAAGGGGTGTCAACATAGTACTGCAGATCCTGAAATGTTATAGTAAAAGGCTCGAAAGGTAAAACCATCCTTCCTGTGAAAATATGTGAGTGGCACCAATTAAAAGAAAAAGGCATGTGATAGAAGACTGCAAATGGAAAAGCATCACCGTCTGTTCTAATGTTTTATAACTAAAATTTCCTACAAAACAAGAAGAAAAAGCTCACCCTTTTTAGGTCCTGCTGTATCAGGCACAACATGATTACTATTATCTACTTTTCCTTGCAGCTGGTTGTACTTTTCATAAGAAATAATAGCACGAGTTCTTCCAGGAGCTGCATGAGTAACAGTGATTTCAGAACACGTGACGCTATAGTATGCATTGTTGGCCAATAAGCAGTGGAAGATGAACTCACGTTTCAAGAAGGTTAATGCCAATATAAAGCCAATGTTGAAAAGCACTGTGAATCCTAGTAGGGCACCAACTGATATCCAGTAAAAGTAATCATGATAGTTTAATCCACGACTTTCTAATGTTTGTTGCCCTATGGTTATGGTGGCATTAGCAGACGCAATCTGTGCATAGAGTTGAAAAGGAAATGAATTGTAATTAATTACTCAATTTAGCAAAGGGTGGCCTATCTGACATCTTGCTTTGAATTAATTGCAAATCAAAATTTACCTTTTGCCACCGAGGAGCAAGAAACTCATTCACACACAATCCTATCTCTCCATATGTAAATGGGGAAATCCAAAATCCCCAGCTCAGCCAAGGAGGCATGGAGGCTGAAATCAGACCAGCAGGTTAGAAAAATTGTCATTTAAGATTAAATACCTGTCGAAAGGAGAATAACTATGAAAACACTCACGTTTTGGGATTACGAAACCGCCAAATAGTAAGTTAATTATTATAAAGAGACTGCCGATAGTTGTTGAACCAACCATGGTTTGGAAGATTGAGGCAATAAGTCGAAACATGGATATTGATGTTAGATGTATCACAAAAAGTAGAAGAAACTGGCGGAAGAACCTGAAAAACGAGGCAAAAATGGGAATGAGAAGATAGGATATCCAATAACAAGCATGCCCTCTATCTCTTTGTCCTAAGAACAGAACAATTTACAGCCAGCCGGACTCACCTTCCAGCCTCAGGACTGAAACCAATAACATAGTAAGTGAGAGATGTCCAAACAGCAGCTTCCAGGAATGAAACTGGAATTTTAAGAATAGTAGTAGGAATCACATAAGCCCATGCGGGGTAAAAGTAGAGCTCTTTCTGTTTATGGAAAACTGCAAGTCTTGTGACAGTCATCTGCAACTCTGGAAACCCATCAACAAGTAAGAGGAGAATTGCATAGAATATAGCACCCATGTAATCATTTGCATGAATCACATCAACACCCATTCTAGTGCGTAGTAGAACGGTCATTGCTATTGCAGCAATAATCACCAGCTGGAAAAGAGAGAATCAACACGGGAGACGAATTTCAATAATTTAGAAGGACCATTCATAAGCTTATTGTTTATGAGTTGAGTAGAGCAGCTCTAATTTTAAACACATATAAAAGAAGCTACCTGTACAGCTTTGAACACGTATATGAAAGAATTTCTCTTCATAAGAAGAAATTCCCTCCTGGCGCAAGCCTTAAACAGTTCCACCTTCGGTAATGAGTATTTCTTGAAGGATAAAGCACTCTTGTGGCTTTCGGACTTATCAAATGGCTTTGACAGCTCCTCGTTTAGCATCTGGCCGAGCTGACTTTCTTTGAATTTCTTAGCAAACTGATCAACAGAAACATAACTGTACGGTTGGTCTGTGCGGCACCAATATTGTGCTTGATCTTTCTTGGAGATAACCTGGAGAAAAGTTAAGTTGTTAACATATTTTCTCTTTTTCTTAAGCAGCTGAATCTGAAAAAGGGCGTGAAACTTCAAAAAGCCTACCTCTTGAAGGAAGTCAGCAACACCTTTTCTTTCAGGGCAACTGAATCCACAATCCTGAAAGAAGTTGCGAATATTAAGACGTGGGCCATGATACACAATTTTGCCTTCTGCCATCAGAACGACATCATCAAATAGATCAAAGGTCTCTGGTGCTGGCTGAAGAAGTGAAATCAACGCTGTAGCATCAGTAATATGCACCAAATGCTGCAGGCAAGATACAATCTGGAAAGTGGTGGAGCTGTCTAAGCCGTTTGATATTTCATCCATGAACAGTGCTTTCGTAGGTCCGACAATCATCTCCCCTGCAAAAAGAGTCAGGTTTCCATAATTCATGGAAGCAAATTGGCAACCATGTTCAACTTGAATTCAGCGCAACATCCTATGTCTTTATTAAACTACCTGTAGTCAATCTTTTCTTCTGACCACCAGAGATACCCCTTCTCATGGCATCTCCAACCATTGTATCTGCACAAATATCAAGTCCAAGTATCTGAAAGAAAAAGAGAAACAGTAAACAAGTCTCCAGACAAAAAGCCAGGTTAATATGCAGAAAATATCAGTTCTGAAGTAAACTTAGTAAACTACCTTCAATATGTAATCTGTCTGAAGGTTACTTTTCAGTCCTTCAATTGACACTGCCTGCCATGGAGAGTTCAGTTTCAAATTTAACAATTTCCCATAGTTGGTATGTCATCTAAGCTAGTCTAAAACAATCATTCAACTTTTGAAAAAAAATATGAGACATGCTTATGCTTAAATGGGTACCTTCATGTAAGCATCCACATCAGGATCTGGCACTATCCCTTCCTCCTTCTCCCTTCTACTGACTTCCGTTATGATGTCTTTCATGCAATAACAGCAAATTTGATGCAGGAAGAAATTAATTAACGAAATATATATATATATATGTTACCCTCAAAAATGTTAAATAAGTTACACTTTTGAAGCCACCAACTTCTATCTTCTAATTGAGATTATTTAGGCTGCGATTTTAAACCACTGCTGATATAACTTCTCTAGCTGACAGAGAAGTGGGCACTTTTGTAATCAAAATAAAAATAGCAGCTTGTGTGGCCAAAGAAAGGTTACCAGCTCGGCTTCCAATGCCCTGACACTGAGCAGAAAAATCAATTGCCTCCCTCACAGTCATCTCTGGAATATGCAGATCATATTGGCTGATATATGCTGAGGTCTTCTGAGGAACAAACTCTTCCAATCTGTATCCATTGTAAGATATTTCTCCTGTAACCTGTTCAAGAGTACAAGAATATTGGATTAAATTTTGTAAAGATGCTTCATTGTAGTTTTAGTTTCTTCAGTAAAGTTTTTTTTCCCTTCAATCGAATTTGAAACTGAAGCAACAACCTTAAGAGAATGGCTCAATTTTCCAGACAGGGCTAACAACAATGTGGTTTTGCCACAGCCTGGGGGACCAAGCAATAGAGTCAATCTGCAACAAAGAAGAAGAAGCGATTTGTTCAATAACCAACCCTTTGCTGTGCCGTAATTTTGCATTGTATGCAATCAGAAAAGGAAAAAAAAAAAATCATCTGCTGACTAAACTTCCGCAGACATATATAAGATTACCTTCTTGGCTTAATAATGCCATTGACATCTTTTAGGATGCTAATCTTGGTTTCTTGTTTTGACCAAGGGGGAGTTACAAGCCCCTGCGAGAAGAAGGGAGCTCAAATGGAGTTAGGACTTCATAAATGGATCGGAGAAGAACCATATGATCAGTGATGTGTTAGAATTATATGAAATTGTTCTCAATCAGCTTCTATTGTTAAATTAGAAGGCAATCACTTCAACACATTAATGTATTGTGACAGAGAAATTAAGGCTGAGTTTTGTTGTTACTTACACAAAGCATACTCTTAGCAGTATTCCAAAGAGTTGGGAGAGGCCTTCCATGAACGAGCTTGCACTCTGCCTCAACACGCAGATTTCTGTATCTCACTTCCACAGCGGGCAACTGTACTCCAACTCTGGAAAATGTTAAGGTGTGTATGAGGAGTGCCAGTAATTAACTAATACGACTGGACTGGATCAACAGTTGATGATATCCTTGATTATTTAATTGTTCATAAAAAAAATGGACATTATGTTATGAATGCTTGAAATATAGTTACTAGTTACTAACTATAGTATCTGAATGTGTGTATATATATAAATGAAGATTAATAATTACTTGTCGATCCTTTTTCTAAGTTTCTTGAATAATCTGAGATTATCATGCTCGATGTGCTGGATGAGCTTGTCTATGAACATCTGGCGGTCTTGAGGTCCAAGGGTGGCGACATCAAGGATTCTTTTGATCCCTTGGCCATGTCCAGCAGTTCCATCTGCTGTTTCCTGAAATAGAGCGGTGGTGATCCGTCTGAAGGTGGGTAATCTCTCAACAGCAGCCCATTGCAACTGAAGTTGTTCATCATTCTCATCGTCAGAGACCACAGATGAATTAATGCTGCGAAAACTTCTGAAGGATGATCTCATGTTTCTTCCTAACTCCGCTAACTCATTCCTGAAGGACTGTATTTCATCAGGACCTACCAACTGAGCCATTGTGGGTGAAGCTGCAGATAAGATCTGATAGAGTTGTATATAAAACACAGCATGTGTATCCATATAATATAATAAGAAGAAGGTTAGCGGTGTGGCTGAGGCAATGAGATGCGTCATGCATAGATAATTTGACTGCAGCAGCAAGCAAATGACCGGAAAGCATGCTGCGCTGTGGTGATTTGCAAGTTTTTTAAGAAAACAGAAAGTCAAATAGAAATTGAATAGAGACGTTAAATAATGTGAAACAATGGCAACGAGGAATATTCAGCAAGTGTAGCCGTAAAATATGTAAGAAGGCCACGTTGATAAGAATCATGCATCATGAAAAAGACGAACAATATGAGGTGGCAAAATATACATTTAACTCTATATATTTATTATATTATATATATATATATATATATGTGGCACCATTGACTATCTCAAATTAATACCAACAGCAAAATATGTAAAAATGGCTCCATTGAACGAAGAACAACGATTGTGGATTTGGGTTCAGAAATCGCGATCTAAGAAAAATCATCACATGCGTCATTTATTTCATCCGCAAATCATTTTTCATTGCTAAATTGATAATTATTCCATTTTGAAATATGAACATAAAAAAAAATTTCACATAAACTTCAATTTACAATCATCTTTTAAAAAAAAATTAAAAAACATTATAACAAGCACAGGGGCTGCGGCACTGCACCCGTAAGTTTCCAAAAAGACCCTTGCTTTATTATTATTATTTTTTTTTATTACAGGGACATGGGTGGAAGAACATTTGTTACATCATGCACCCATGTTTATATTGTAACTAGTGAGTGACTCGCAAGTTGTGTGGAAAAATAATTATTTTAATAATACTTTATTATAAAATATAAAATAAAATTATAGATAATATATTGGAGTTATTTGTTTTTTAAAATAATAGGAAAAATAATAAGTTGATAATGTTAATTATATTTTTGAACGAAAAAATAAATTGCATGAACAAAATTATTTAGCAATTATTCAATGATAAAATAATAAAAATTTCTATACCTGCTATACATTTTATGGAACTAATTATTGCATAATCATATGAACTTGAAATCTCATATTTTCTTTTATAATGTGTTGCTGATTTTTGTTGACACAATAGTCTATTTTGATGTTTTGTTGCAAAAAAAAAAATAAAAAACCATTTTAAAAAATATTTATCTAAGTTCTGGGAGAATATTTTTGGAATGAGGTTGTTTAATGATTTGCAAAGTAAAGTTGGTCCTTAAGAAATATCTAAAGATGTGTTGGATCATGGCTTATGCAAATGTTGCATGTAAGTTTCTAAGCTTGTGCGATTGTTCTAGCATTTTGACATCTTCAATGAATTTTGATTTGTAGAAGTAGAGGTATATCTCATATATGTATAGAGCTTGTATATTCTTTTGTTGATAATCTTTTTTTATCATTTTCCATTGACTTGAATTTATTGTAATTATATTGCCGAACACAAAATTCTTCAAATCCATGTTGAACTTTTGGTATCTAAAACTGTAAATGAGAAAGCATAAGAAGTTAATGTTGTAAAAATAAGAAGACATTGAAAGAGAAATTAAACAATATTTTGTTTATTAGAAAAATTGAGGCAACATATAGATAAAACATAAGTTGGAACATAAAACATGGAAATATATTTATAAATAAGAATTTAATTTTTTTTTTAAATAGAAACATATAAATAATTAATTTTATTCTTGAAATTATAAATTGATTAGGTAAATTTTTTGGTGAGTACATTGTTTGATGAAGTAACTCTTAAAATTTTACCTCTTGTTATTCACTTTTGTTGGTACATAATACCTAAAATGTGAAATTGTTAAGATATTTAAGTTTTGAGTGGTGGTTAAATTATAATATTGGCTAAGACAATATTTTATATGTAAAAAAATACAACAGTTTTGTTATTTATAAGCTGATGAAACAACAATAGAAATTCTATACAATATTTTCAGTATGATATTCTAACTTGAACGTAGTTAATCTCAATCCTTCTCATATTTTCATGACAAAGAGGCAAATAAACTACATAAATTGACAATTAAAGGAAATAAAATTTATATGACAAGAAAACCAATAGGCATTTGTGTAAAATGATGTAATTTTGTGAATAAAGAAGTGTTGAGCAATAGAGTTCCATTGTTAAGGATTTTGTTTGTAAGCATATTATCTCAGTTTAATGTAAATATCAAAAAGTTTCTTTAAAAATGATGTAATTATCAGAACATAATTGGGAATTAACTAATTGAACCATTGCAAGAAACAACTATCTAAAAAGCAATAGGAATTGTGACAAATTCATCATAGAATAAATAAGCAATTAGAGTTACGTTACAAACAAATTTAAAACACAAAGTTTTTATATAATATAACAAAATAATTTCATGTAACTCTTTATGTTAATATTAAAAGAATTCTCCAGAAGACATAAAATATATCTTTTTTTACATGAAACTATTAAAATATGGAAAATCATATTATTTTAGTCACCTTGCAAACATTTCAGTTAATAAAAAAAGACTTTAGAGCACAATAGCACTTATGATGAACAATTATAATTGGTAAAGAATATATATTTGTAGATCATGTAATAGAATATTTACTAAGTAAAGAGGATATGAATTAACACTTTTATAGTTGATATGAAATTAATTTAATTTATGAAATTGCATTTTGAAGGAGTTAACTGACCTTGAAGATTGAGGAAGGCAGTTGAAAAAAATTAGAAGATAAAAGATGAAAAGATTAAGAAAAAAAAAATTAAGGGATATAGAAATGTTAGTGATGATAAAGATGCACATAGAATAAATAAAGTGCTTTGCAAGAAAGGGAAAAGATGATAATTAATTGTACATTATAAATGAACATAAATGATTAATTAAT
>CATIWM010489166.1:0-63657 GCA_949671775.1 Mallotus repandus
AAGGAGAAAATATTTAAAATAAAAAGAGGAAAAAATAAGAAAAAAGATAAAATAAAAATTTATAAAAATAATACACAAATAAGAGAAATAAAATATAGCATAGAGAAATAAAAAAAATAAAAAAAAAATTATGAGTGCAATTTTGAAAATATAAAGGACACTTATAATTACCGCAGAGTGATTTTGTAAGCAATGAAACCTTGGAATATTTTTATTAAGAATATAGGGGAGGGCTTAAACCATCCAATTAAAGTGTATTGGCTGCCTTCAATGCATTTGTTGATACTTCCATCATGGAAGCATTGAAAAATACTTAAACGAAAAATTTGGGTTGGTTAATTAAGGACTTTTTACCGTAGTCGTGTTAAATAATCTTGCTACTAAGGCGAAAATACATAGAGCAGCTTTCACTGTAGCTGTATGTTGTATTAGGAGCGTCAGAAATCAGCATCTGTTCACAAACAAAGATGAAAGTGGATGATGTTGTCAACATGATTCGACAAAAAATTTTGTTGAGATTCTTCCAAATAAGATCTATTCATAATATTGTTTTGAGTACAGTTTTGATGTTGTTTCTTATTGTGTAAACAGCATCTTTTACAGATTGTATTTGTTGTAAGTAGTTGTAAATTAATTAATATTTTAGTAGAAATTTTATTAAAAATATATATTTTTCTATTTTAATTAGTTCTACTTATATTTTATCTAAAATAAATCAAATTAAATAATATAATTTTATAAATTTTACTAAATTAAATTTAATAAGTAAATAATTAAAATCAAAATTAATAATTTTATAAAATAATTAATTATGAAAATATTAACATAAAAAATGTTAAAATATTGTTGTGTTTAAATAGAAAATTCATATAGAATGTAATAAATTACTATATTATAATTCTATTAAATTTGTAAAATTAGATTATTATTTAAATAAAAATATTGAAAGAGTGTTGGATAATTGTTTGAATAGAAAATTATTAAAATTTTAATAAATTATTATGTTATAATCTAACACTATCATGATTGAAACATTAGATTGATATATAAATAAAATAATAGTCTTATTATTTTTAAAAGCTTATTACATTAAAATTTATTAAGTAAATACTTAAAAATTATATTAATTAAAGTTTTTCATTATCTTGTATTTGTAATTATATTTTAAAAAATAAAGTATATAATTTATTTAAGAGTAGTATTTTTAAAAAAAAATTGTATAATTATTGTGTTTATATATTTTTATAAAATTTAATAAAAGAGAGTTAAAATTAAATTAATTAAATTTTATCATTTATTTATTAGTCAAAATTAAGAAAATTACATTAAATTAATTTTTGAATGAATAGAAATATTAATATTAAATATATTGAAGAAATAAAGTGTCACTGTTTAACTAAAAGATTTACTAAAGTTGTAATAAATTATAAGTTTAATGAAGTTGTAATATTTAAATTATTATATAAAGAAAATATAACTTTTTACTATTTTTTAAATTTTCATTAAAAATAATTAATAATTTTTTATTATCTTATGATTAATTATGGTCATAATATTTTTTATATACATTAGTTCTAGAGTAGAGAAAAATATTAATTATAAAAAATATTAGAGTATCATATAATTATTTAAGTAAAAGATTTTATCAAAATTGCAATGAATATAACTATATTACGTTCATATCAAATTATTATATAAATAAATAACATTTTTATTATTTTTAAACTTTTATTTAATAATAATAACACTAATAACACCAATAACTACAACATTAAACTACACGTTTAATAGTTTATTTACTATTACAAATCTAAAAAATTTTTGGTCACATGCCAAGCAAGTATAATTTAAGTGTGTGCAATTAGTTTGTTTTGTTTTCCTGATTTACAGATTTTCTGAACACTCAAAATTGAACCAAAATTAAAATGTAATTTTAGAAATCCAAAACTAAAATTTTATGGACCAAAATAAAAATGTTTCTCATCAAACCACATGTAATTTGATTTTTTAATTTACGTAGTATAATCAAAACAAAATTTTTTATTATTAAAATTATTGATTTCGATTTGATTCAGTTTTGGCTCCTCCTATCTCAATCGCTATACATACAACGACGAAGTTAACCCAGGCTTCGCAATGAAAATCTCAAACCATTTCACAACCGATAATAAAATGCAAAAGAAAATAAAATAGATAAAAAGTTAAACATAATAAGTAGAATAATTTTTTCTTTTATTTTGCATAATACAAATATTATTATTTAATACAAATAGTAAGTTCATATTTTTAATATTAATTTTTTATGCAATTGTTTAGGTCAAAGAAATGAAGGGCAAATACATAAAAGCAAATACCATTAAATCAAAGGGTGAATTCACTTGTGCAAATAATTTTTTTTTCTTGGCAATTACTCTCTTTTCAATATCCTCAGTTTAAGCACGTGTTTCCTCCTCTTCTACTTCAACCTTGGGTTCTTCGACCTCTTTAGCATCTATTGTGACATACTAAAACTGCAAAAGTTCATTAGAAGAAAACAAAAAGCTTAATGTAGTTGTTGTATGAACATCTGAAGGCATAAATTTACGCTAGCAGTAACATTTTGTTGCTGCTAGTGTGTGGTCGTAAGCCCTTGAAATTCCTAATTTGAATCCAAATAGAACCATTTACACTAAGAAATAGCTACCCAAATAAAATCATAATGATTTACAAAGATCAACACTCACTAATCAAATTTTTCCACCTCATCATTCAATGATTTCTTCAATTGTGACAACTCCTGCATAAAAAAAATAAGTATCTACTAAGAGACTAGTCCAAAAATAACTTGCAAATAAACTCAATCCAGTTGGTCTAATAAAAACATATCATTTAAAATCTAAGGCAAAAGGCAGATGGATAATAAAATCATGGAAATTAATCTCAGATAGTTAAGACGGTTCCTATTAACATAGAATCATCAATTAATAATGAAGAAGACTGTGGACAGCAATGGCATCATATACAATACAAATTAGGCAGAAAAGAAATACAAAATACATGCATGCATCGAAAACTAATTCATTGCACACATAATCATATAAAAAAATGAACAGATTAATAAAAAAATAAACCAAACAGCAAGAGTAAAAACAACACATAGGAAAGAAACCAAAGTTTGAGAAGTGGAACTATACATTGCCTAATCAAAAAGAAAAAGAAAAGGAGCTCGACAATTTCTTACAGAAATTAAAACCAGTTTCAGGTAAAAATAAAATCAATCAATGGCTGAAAGAAATCCCGCATAAACCAATAGAGTCAAATTCAAAGGCAATCGCTCTTTTAAAAAAAATTGTAAAGTAAAGAAAGTAGTTAAAATCATAATGATTTACAAAGATCAGCACTCACTAATCAAAGCTGCTCCACCTCATCATTCAATAATTTCTTCTATTGTGACAACTCCTGCATAAAAAAAATATGAACTAAGAGACCAACCTAAAAATAATTTGCAAATAAACTTAATCCAGCTGGTTTGATAAAAACATATCATTTAGAATCTAAGGCAAAAGGCAGATGGATCATAAAACCATGGAAATTAATCTCAGATAGCCAAGATGGTTCCTATTAACATAGAATCATTAATTAATAATGAAGAAGACTATGGACAACAATGGTATCATATACAATACAAATTAGGCGGAAAAGGAATACATAATACAAACATTATTATTTAATACAAATGGTAAATTCATATTCCATGCATCAAATGTATGTTTCATCACCCCCAGTAAAACAGAAGGAAAATTTTAATGAATTGCACAAGTATGATTGTATATGCATGCTAGTATTGCCTATGCAGAAATCATTGTTCTCTTGGGAGAACCATAAACCGAAAAATTAATTAACAAAAAAAAAAACCAATATAAGAAGGTTGCAAAATTTAATTTACCAAGCAATTAATTTCTTTCTTTTTCACCTTCCTATAAATTACGTGGGTATTCCTAATCTAGAAATTTGTTCATGCTTACATCCTTTACCAAGAAGAATCAAACATGCCCCTTATGTTGCACTATTTACATGCCAGATTCTTGAGAGCTATCAATGGCATTGATCCTATTAAGGATATGCCTTGCCTCCTATTATTTACTTCTCCTCCTTAAGCAAATTACAGCCATGCTCAAGCCTTCACTCCCCACTACAGTCCTAGTCCATTGAATCAACACATATGATACCCTAGCTTCGGTGCTAATTATCATGCCACACCAGATATGACGGCTCTTAGCACTACTAGTGACTATCATGGCCTTAATCAGTTACATGTCGGTAATGGTCAAGGATTGCCGATAAACCGGAAACACATCCCTTGCTACTCTTAATCACAAACTTCATTTAAATCATGTTTTACATGCTCCTCTTCTTAGTAAAAACCTCTTGTCTGTCCACAAATTTACAACTGACAATTCTTGTTTCTTTGAATTTTGGCCTAACTATTTTGTTATAAAGGATCAGGTTACAAAGAAAGTACTACTTCAAGGACTGAGTGAGTATGGTCTCTATGCCCTTAAATAAACACCCAAGCATGCTTCGGTCGCTGAGTGTTCTTCCATTCAAGACTGGCATGCCCGTATGAGGCATCCAAATTTTTGTACCATCTCTAAAATTATCAATGATTTTAATCTTCCTTATTCTAATAAAAAATATTCCCCTTGTTCTTCTTGTTATTTAGGCAAATTAGTTAAACTTCCCTTTGTTTCTGTAAAACATCATAGCAATGCTCCATTTGACATCATTCATTCAGATGTATGGGGTCCTTCCCCTATTTTATCCAATCAAGGACATCGTTATGTTATTTTATTTATTGATGACTTCACTCGCTATACTTGGATTTATTTACTTAAAAATAAAAGTGAAGTTCTTACTTGCTTTCTTCAATTCCAAGCCTTTATTTCCAGGAAATTTAACAAACAAATCAAATCATTTCATTCCGACTAGAGTGGAGAATTTCAAAAATTACACCTATATTTCTACAATAACGGCATCATTCATAGAATCTCCTGTCCATGCACGCATGAATAGAATGGCTTAGCTGAAAGGAAAATATGCCATTTAATTGATTCAAGCCTAACCCTTCTTGCTCATGCAAAAATCTCATTTAAATATTGGACATATGCTTTTCAAATGGCCATCTTATTAATCAATAATTTCCCTTCTCCACTTCTATGAAATAAATCCCCATATTTTCTTTTGCACAACCGTCACCCACATTACTTAGAATTCAAACCTTTTGGCTATGCTATGTTTCCCCTTCTTCGCCTATACAATGCACACAAATTTTCTTTCTGCACCTTTGCCTGTGTATACTTAGGAAATAGTCCAACTTATGCAGGATACTTGTGCTTGGACATGCAAACACAACATGTTTACACTGCCTGAAATGTAAAATTCATTAATAATACTTTTCCTTTCAAAGATGCAATCCAACAAGAAGTCAAAAATGATCAGGACACTCACCTTTGGCTATAACTCTCAGGGCATCTACCATCCTCATCCGGCTCCTCCTCATCCTCAGGTAATCATCCTTATCCAACTCTATCTTCCTCTCCACCTCTATCTCCTCTACCCACCTCTCCCATGCCAAATCAAACACATAGAGCCTTACCTGCACCCATACACTGCCCATCTTCCCTAAACCCGACCACCTCTCCCATACCAAATCCAATACCTAGTGACCTAGCGGCACCCATACACTCCCATCCTCTGAATCACCTCCAGGTATTCCTTTAGTAGTAGACCTCTCTCAATATCCCAATACCATTTCCCAACCACGTCAATACCAAATGCAACTATGACCCTCCATGTTTACTAAATGTCGAGCTCATCTCACTATGGCATCTCCACTATCCCTTTCTACCGAACCAAAAACCTTCTCTCAAGTTAATAAAATTCTGGAATGGTGACAAGCCATGAAGGATGAATTAGCTGCTCTCCTTTAAAACCACACTTGGACCCTTGTTCCTCCATCTCTTGGCAAAAATATTGTTTCTAGTAAATGGTTGTTTAAGGTGAAATGTAATGTAGATGGCTCAGTGCAACATTATAAGGCCCGCTTAGTAGCACATGGCTCTACCCAAGAAAATGGTGTGGACTACTTTGAAACATTTAGTCTTGCCATCAAATACACCACTATTTTCACCATGATTGTTCTTGATACAATTCATGGCTAGCTAATTTGGCAATTGGACATATTGAATGCATTTCTGCATGGTTTTCTTAATACCAATACTTACATGCACCAACCCACTAGGTTTCTTGATCCTGATCACCCTCACTATGTGTGTAAGCTCTAAAAATATTTGTATGGCCTCAAATAGGCCCCTCGTGCATCGTTCCATCATCTACATCAATTTCTTATGAAACTTGGATTTTAACCATCTCAAGCTGACCCTTCTTTGTTCACATATCACAATGGGTTAAATAAGCTTATTATACTCATCTATATTGATGATTTCTTGGTCACTAGTACAACTTCTACTACTATTACTCTCTTTATTCATGATCTTAGCACTATGTTTCTAGTTCGGCAACTTGGCAACCTTCACTACTTTCTCCATATGGAAGCAAAATACACTTCTGCTGGTTTAATTCTCACCCAATAAAAGTACATCCAAGACCTTCTCTCCCAAGCTAATATGACGATGTGCAAGCCCAATCACACTCCCATGATCACGTCTACTCCCCTTTCTAAGTTAGTTGGTTCACCTTTGGATGATGGCATTCTTTATCAGCAAATAATTGATGTCTTACAGTATATTACACTCACATATCCAGATGTGGCTTTCTCTGTAAATAAGTTATGTCAATACATGCACTCACCCACTCAACTCCATTGGTAAGTGGTTAAACGTCTTCTTCGATATCTGCAATACACTAAAGACTTTGGTCTCTTCTTTAGTAAATCCTCTAACCATCAGTTACAGTGCTTCACTGACAGTGATTGGGCGGGGTGTACAGATGATAGGAAATCAACTAATGGTTATGCTATTTATCTCGGATTCAATCTTATTTTTTAGACTACCAAGAAGCAAACCACAGTGGCATGCTCTTCTACTAAGAGTGAATATCGTGCTATCGCCAATGCCATAACTGAAATCTTATAGCTTTGGTCCTTGCTCCATGAATTGTGTTAGCCATATACTCAACCAGCAATCATATGGTGTGATAATGTTTGTGCCATTCATTTAACTCAAAACCCAGTCTTTCATGCCCGAGCTAAGCACATAGAATTGGATCAACATTTCATTCGGGAAAAAGTATTCAAGGGTGTCATCACCATCAGATATATTTATAACCAAGATAATATTATTGATGTTCTGACCAAACCTCTTGGTCATCAGTTATTCAAATACCATCATAGCAAGCTTTGCCTACTCTCTTTATTAGCTCAGCTTAAGGGGGGTTGTTAAGGATATGCCTCGCCTCTGATTATTTAGCTTATAGTATATATATACTATGTTTGTTTTGTTCAGTAGTTAGCCTTTACGTTTAGTAGCTCTCTTATATTTGTATATATATGACTTGTACCATCTGATTCAATATACTGAAATGTACAATTCACTCTTAACCTTCACAAATCCTAATACTACTAACATAAGGTTCAAACTCACATATTAGCTTTATTTTTTTGCTTACTCTCCCTTTTCAAGGAAGGTAATTGGAACAATAGATACCTAGATTAGCTGACCCATATCATCCATTTCTAGCAAAGCTAATGCACCGGCTTTAGCTATTGTTGCTCCATAAACACCACTACGTTTAGTTATAGAATGGCCTTTGCACCTACCAAGAAATGTTAGGATCCTTATTGCACTATCCTGCATCAATAAAAGAAACCATTTCATCATGTGAACTATGGATTTAGAAATTATGTGCAATGTCAATTGAAACAACACAATTACTCAGTGACTAAGTACCAAAAGTTTCCCTATCTATCTGTGAGCCATTTATAATAACTGGAATTACTCTGTCACCTCTATCCTTAAGGAAAATAAGCAGCATTTCCAAAACACCTTTTGGATCCATTATATTAAAAGCTCTTAGTCTCCTATCTTTCTCTTGTGAATATAGGCAATTCTCATAGATAATAGAAGGTCGCTGAGAAGGAAGCTTGAGATTTCTATATGATCAAAAAGAAAAATAACAAATAGTAAGCAAATGGGAAAAAAATTAGAAGTATAGTTATGAATTCGTCATATCAGAAAAAAGAGAAAACTAAACTATTTTCTGTATAATATTTGCAAAAAAGAAAGTTATATAGCTCATGAATAGCTATTGCCTAGAGTAAAAACAACATATAGGAAAGAAACAAAATTTTGAGAAATGGAACTATACAATGCCTAATTAAAAAGAAAAAGAAAAGGGCCTCTGACATTTCTTGTATAAATTAAAACCAGTAACAGGTAAAAATCAAATCAATCAATGGCCAAAAGAAATCCAGCATAAACCAATAGAGTCAAATTCAAAGGCAATCACTCTTTAAAAAAATTGTAAAGTAAAGAAAGCAGTTAAAACCTTAAAATCCAATATATGTATTCAAGGCTTCATTTTTAGCAGTGAATAACTCTCGATGATACCGTTATGCTTTCCTCTCTGACACAATTATTCTCGCCACCAAATCTTTCACCGTATTTAGTATAATATCTGTGTATTCCTTCTTCAATATCGATAATTCCTACTCCAACAAAACAACACAAAATAAAAATCACTAAAATCATTCATTCCTTTGTCACCACCTCACCATCCTTTCTATCCTCATCCTCCAATTTCAGCCACTTACTCGACGACTTATCTCCATCTTTAGGATAAATCAACTTCAATTGTTTCTTCAAATCTTTATAAGACAAAAACTTATTGCCCCAATTCGGCAATGTATCCTTTATCAATATGCTCAAGCTCTTTCAAAACTTCATGTCTCTGCCTGCAGATCACACCAATCTCAATAGCAAAAAAGAAGAGATGTGAAAGAACAAAGGGAAGCACATTTTGTTAACTTAGTTAAAAAATAAATAACTGCATTATGTTAACAAAAATAAAAATTCATTTGCCATTTTAATAGTAGATAATTAACAATAATTATTTTTAATCAAGCAATAAAATAAAGAAAAGAGTAATATTATAACAAATTTCTGGCCTTGAATGAAAGATCGATGTCTAAATAGATTACGAATTATAAGAAAAATGGTTAACAGTTGTAAAAAATAGTTCACATTACCGAAGTGCATAACCAATTTAAGTCTTAATTTAATTTTGTACCATCCAAAGTTCACTAACATAAATGCAAACCAACACCTTTGAGCGGAGGAACGTAAAAAACGGAAGGTTGATTGAGTTCATTAATCTTTTTTTCTCCTAATGTTGATCTTCTCTTCTTTGCACAACATCATCAATGTGGAAATTAAATCCATATGAGTACATTAGCCTCATGCCCAATGGTGATGTCACCTATACTCGCCTTCTCAAACTGAAAAATTGAAACAGGGCATATCCAAGTACCAGAACTACCAAACTTAACTCAAAACAACCAAAAATTCAGAACCCATCAACAACAAATGCTAGAGCATAAAGTTGCAATTTGAAACCTCCAATTTCTTTACCTTAATCTTAACTCAGAACCAACACAACCATGAATAAACATAATGAAGCAACAATCTTTTAACAAAAAATAAAATAAAAAATGAGTGTATAGGGATGAAAAAAAATAAATAAACAAATAAACAAACCTTTGATGATTTGCTAGCACTCTTGGACAACCTTAAACCATATGAAGAAGGTGTTGGTGTCATTGGTCTTAAATCCCAATTACTAGGTGAAAGCAAAGCACCATCAGACAACCAATCCCAGCCTCAACACAGGGTTAATAAGCCATTTTTGTTCTCATCTCAAATATAGAAGAAGAGGGGGAGCGGCGGCTAAGGTGTGGATATAAGGCAGAAAAGAGAGAGTTCACAAGTTTAAGATTGGACCAAAAATTAAGTAAAATCACGAAAAATCTTTAGCTTAAAAGGCATGTATAAGGCGATCTAAAGGAGAGAAAAGGATGAAAAAGGGAAGCAGTGAGATAGAGATGGTGGCAGAGAGGAAAAGAAAAGGGAATTGTTAAAGGATGCTAGGGTTGCAATTAATCAAGAGAAGAGAAGTTAACAAAAATCGGCACGCTAAATGACACCGTTTCATTGGAAGAAATGGCAAAAACGTCAATTGCGTAAGACGAGATCATTTTTTTAAAGAGGTACTCGGATTCTGGTCCAGGTGGGCGGAGTGAAGAAAGGCAACATGGGCTGAAATTCTACGGTGGCATAATTATAATTACACGTGAAATCAAATGGCAGAGTAATCACTATAGATGAACAGTGAAATTTGTTTTTAACTTTATACATATAAGTAGATGTATATTCCCAAGAATTAATGTAGAAACGTTGATTTCCCAAAATCACACTTTACTGAAAGCATTAGAAGGAAAGATCAATTTATTAATCCAAAATATGCATAAACTTCATTGCCATGAAAATTTTCTAGTACCACGGAATGTTATCAATTGATGCTGAGCCTACATTTTAACACATCATCATCACGAGAAGAAGGAAATATAATGAAACAATATATAAAGATATAAATATTTAAATACTAGTACATATTTTTGCCACCATTATATATTACTATAGGCATCCATAATGTTTTCGTTACTGTTGGTATGTTAATATGAAATAATTATATTATTCTCTAATTAATTATATCTATATATGCTAATTTGAGTAAAAATATTCTTATTTTTATAATAACAATAATTATCAGCTGTTACTATTACTATTTCATCATATGAATTCTTAATTAACTTTTTTGTAGTTAATTAGTCCTAATTTTTCTGAAAATGCCAGTTAATTATGGACTAAAGTTTCCCATCTTTGCATGTCAAAAATCTATGGCAAAATGATGTTGGATCCTAGCTATAAGATCTTACTTGAAGATCAGTAAGACCTTACTTAAAGATCAGTAAGACCTTCATTAAAGAGTTGTTGGTCAGAATGAGGAAGATCCATGATTTAACTCATGGTTTAACCCAAATAAATAACCTATGTTCTTCCATTATAAAGTCCCAGTTGCTACGAGTGTTTTTCCCTCTATGTATCTTTGTTATGTCACTCCATTTTATGTTAATGCCTTAAAGATGTTATGTGAAGCCAATGAGAGAGTAGTTAAGAGGTAACTCCTCTCCAAGGGCATCCTGAGGTGTAGGGTTCGATTCATGTCATCATCGATTTAAAGGGGAGGACTGTCCCCTATTGTGTAGTCCATTAAAGTTTAGGTTATATGACCTCCCTATTAAAAAAAAAAGATGTTATGTGAAATTGAGTCCATGAAGGCGGACTAAAAAGTCAAGAAAGAACATAAATGTTGTTAACTTGTTATTGGTGAATTTTTCAAATTTGAGAGAAATAAAAAAAAAACTAAACCCACGAGAGGATAGTTTGATAAACCCATAATAGGGTAGCTTGATGAACTCTAAATTATCATGGCTAATAAAAAATAAAATAAAAGAGAAACCAGAAACGATTATTGTTGCTATTGACTAAATTTTTTTCAAAAGAACAAAAAGTTCCTCTCAATTCTAAATTAGTTCACACGTTTTTTCTTTCCTAGTACAATCATGTGTTTTAGTTTTCATTTTCTTAAGTTGTGCTTGGGATATTCAATTCTTGCTGATTTTGCAATAGTATTTGATTAAAATGGTGAAATTTTGGAAACCAATATATCACTAGTTTATGTGAAAGGAGGCTAGGTCGCACGGACACGAGAATAGGGATATGGAAAACGAGGATACGGACACAACGAAATGACTTTTTTTTAAAAAAATATTTGGTATGGATACTGGGGTCAATTTATAAATATTAAAAATATAAAAATTATAAATATAAAAAATATAAGTATTTTATAAATATGAAAAATTATAAAATTCATTTTATATACATTATAAATTATTATCAACTCAAAAATGTACTTTTCATGGTTAGTAATATTTTTTATCACTAAAAATAATTCTAAAACACACACGCACAAATTAGATCATGACATAGAATAAGCCCAAACAACAACAATCAGAGTAGCAACCATAGTAGAGGAAGTAAACGAGTGATGTTTTACTGGTATCATTGATGATGCCCAACTGATGTCCTTGATAAAACCTTACAGACGTTGATGAGAGTATTGAGAACTGAGTAGTGAAATTTGGAGGATTGAAGGAATTGGAGGTTTTTAGGGAATAAGAAAAAAGATATGCATGTTTAAAAGGGACACGCATATCCTTTTTCTTTTTTAACAAAATTTCATGATACTTTTTTATTTTAAAAAATGTCCCGAAGCTTGTCAGACAAGTTTCTGAGACGTGTCGATGTAAAAAATGTGTCCAATATGGAACCCAACTCTTTATAGAAGTTTCTGTACAATGTTGAAAGGAGGTGTCTCTATTCATTAAGAAGGTTCAAATTGGTCCAAATTTAATTAAAAATGTCCTTATTGATTAAAAAAAAGTTAAGGTCTAATGTTAATTTTTGAGTATAATGAAAAGTACACTTTGAGCCTTTAGTAAAAGAATTTTTAATCTAAAAGGGCATAAATTATCCACAACTAAGTTATGTAAATGTCATGGAGTGTGTATATATAAGTTATACAAGTTATCATGTTTTTATAAAATTGTCATGATTTTTTGAATAAGTGCATCATATTTTTTATCCTTGCGTGTGTTTTATATAGTTAAAAAAAATTATAAAGGTTTAAATTCTTTTATTGATCCATCCAAATAGTATGATGTAATCTAGTTATTCCTTAATTTTGATACCAATTTTGTAAACATATACCTTGCACGTCAAACTTAATTGGGTTTGTTTCAGTCGGTAATAATTTAGTCATTCGTTGGAATGGGCTAAGCTTCCTATATTTGTTAGGTTTTTTTCATAACAAGACTTCATCAATATAATGCATAAGGATCTTTAAAACTAAATATTTTCATGATACAATAAATTGACAAGATAAAATATTTACTTGAATTTGCAGTAGAATTCATAATTGCAGCCATAGATGAGAAATTAGTTTCTTTCTCTTGTCCTTTAGTTCTTTATCACACCTTTAGATAGAGTTAGGGTTGTGTTTTTAATTGGGAGAGAGAGGACTAATTTACATACATACTTATAAGCATCCTTATTTAATCTGGTATGTCCATTATGTAACCCTAAAATCAATATATGAGATTAATTTACACAATCCCAATTTAATTAGGATTAGTATTTTATTAATTTTAATTGGGCCACACTTTATGGGCTTAATTTCTAACATTCTCCCATTTGGTTTGATTAAAATTAATATAAGTTTTACTGTGTCCATTTTTTTTATAAGAATGGAAGAGAGACTAAGCATCAGATAATGGACAATGGCATCCTAGCTAGGCTAGCACCCCAAAGCCATCTACTTCATATGCTGCTCACTTCTCACATATTATTAAAAGAAAAATAAGAGTCAATACATCAAATGAAGGAACAAGGTCCGAAAGACCCAATAAAAATAAGCTAAGTAAATCTATAATTACGATAACCCATAGCATTATTGACCATAAGAGATTGACATTCCACTGGATATGTAGGCCACCAAGTTAAAGCAGACAAAGAAAGACCAAGAGTTAAAAGACAATCCACTACCTGGTTTCCTTCACTATAGATATGAGAGACGTGAACCTACATGAAACAAAGCAAGGAAAGACAGACCTCCCATTCTTGATGCACAGACCATAGAACAGTAGAAGATCTCTTATGTAATAGATCAACCACAAGAGTACAATCGCTCTCTATCAAAACTTGATATGAAGGAAAAGAAGAAACCTTATTAACAGCAATCACTACCGTAAGAATTTCAGCTTCAAAAGCAAAGTGGATTCCCAAAGGAGCAGTGAATGAACCTAACGCTTGACCAAAGCAATCTCGGATGACCTCACTAGCAACAGAAGAGCCTGAGGATCCATGAGCCGCACCATCAGAGTTTATCTTCAACCACCCTCAAAGAGGAGGGAGCCAATGGACTGGGAAAATGTTAGTATTATGCCCTAGGCCAAATATGTAATGGCCATACTTTGACTTTGTCATATTTCTATGTTAATAATAAAGAGGCATTTTTATTATTACTGGCTAATTCTAGTATTTTCCTTGATTAGTTAATTCTACTAAGATCATCAAGTACGTGACTTGATAGTAAAACTCTTAAATGATACTTGAATTCTAATCTAAATATCCCTAGTCGATTATTATTGTGGGAACAACAATGAATAAGGACTAGCATGAGGTTGATTGATGATTAAGTTTTACTGATTTATTGGGACCCTCGATGAGTTAGATTGAAGAGAAATGCATGGCCATACTAGAATGATAAAGAGTTATCAGCATCAATCTACATAGGATCGATAAACAATATGATTGAACAATATAAGGATGACATAATCCATGCCTTATGTTCAATCTGGATATCATGTGACAAAAGGACTATAGCACACATTATGTATTAGGTTATGTCAAATTATCTACCTTCACATAACTTGGGTAATCATAATGTCTTGCTAGAGACCAATTATGACTTGTGAGCTAAAATGGGAACCTATAGGGTCGCACACTTAGAACAAGCCCAAAGCAGACTTGGGTTAATTAGCCTAATAATTATCTCTATGAAAGATTAAATAAATAAATATATATATATATATGGAAAAGGAAGTCTAATCTTACCAAAACTGTTTTGGTAAAAGAAACCCAAAACAGGATGTATATATATACATCTTATTCTCTAGGGTTTAGTAAGTTTATGCTAAACCACACTTTTCTCTTCATGCTTCCTCCACCTCATTTTTTGAAAAGAAAATATGTAGAGAGACTTTGTGTTGTGTGACAACAAAGGTTCTAGCAAACCTATTTTGCTTTGGACTCTTTGTTTGTGTGGATACCGTAGAGGGCGTGATCGTTTGGTGACGTCTCAATCCAACAAAAGAATATGAAAAGCTTGAGGTAGGGTGTCACCGGTGTGACCCCCTCTCATCCTTCCAACAATCTTGCCTTAAGATCGTCTTGGTAAGTTTTTGGAAATGCTCTCAATCAATCTAGTTCAAATTACTTGGATCCGGGTTATGGGTTTTCATGGTTAAAAGTTTTGTTTTTCCACTGCGTTATGGATCATGAAACCTAATAGAAAATAACAGGCGTAGGGCATGGGATAATTGCAATTCTAAAACACTGAAGGATTAGCAAGTCTGAAACAACTAAATACATATGCCCAGAATGAAAAAATTTTACATCCTTGACAGCTCGACAAATACATCGAATAGCTGAAGAAATTGATGGAAAATCATCATGAAAAGTAATCCGGTTGCGAGAACGCTAAATAAACCAAAATGTTGTAATAACACCAACTCACCAAAGGACCTGAATCTAAGAAGAAAAATTAACTTTCCAAACAAAATTAATTAAATTAAGAAAACTAGTAGAGATATTCAGTTGCACATTAAAGAGGCTACAAAAAGAGGACTAAATAGCAGCCGAATATGGACAATGCGAGAAGATATGATATAAAGTTTCTTCATGATGTACACAAAACCGGTAACAAGAATCCAAATGAATACCCTTTGCATAAAGAATATGATCAGTAGGAAGCTTATTAAAAATAGCTCACCACAAGATAAAAGATCAAGAGGGAGGTAAATAGTGCCTCCAAGCCTCCTTACCCCAAGCCACTTTTGGAGAAGAAACACAATATAAATTATAAGCGACCTTGGAAGAGAGAATACCATTTTAAGAGCCCCAAAAAGTAAAAGAAACCTTTATAGAAGAAGCATGAGTAATACATAAAATGTCAGCACAGATTTTTGGAAAAGCATTTCAAAGATTTTAGGAAAGATCCCAAACACCATTAACAAAGACATCTGAAACTCTTATCTGTAAATGAGGATGCAACCATAAAGGGATATCCAGTTGGTCAACAATGACATAACCTAACCAATTATCATGCAAAAAATGGAGGTTAGAAGAAGAACCAATAACCCATTAACAGCTATGATGGAGATCAAAATAACAATTTTTGATGGAAGACCAAATAGAAGAGAATATGTGAGATGTCTGAGGTCTCTTTGAAGCAGAAAGATATCTTGTGTGAAGAAAGGCATGAAAAAAACCACAATCCTAGTGCAAATTCCATGTTAACTTACATAGCATAGCTTAATTTAAGCATTGAAGTCATTTAAGACCTAACCCACCCTCATCTTTGGGATGACAACAATCATCCCATTTAACAGTGACAAGTTTTTTAGTGCAAGTTGAACCCGTTCAAACAAAATTTCTAATAATCTTCTCCATGAAATGAAGGAGAGCTATAGGCCATTTATAAATCATAAATGAATGAATAAAGGAGCCATAAATTTCTAAATTAATAAGAGCAACACGACCAGCCGTAGAAAGAGATTTTCCTTTCTAATCAGCAAATTTAGAAAGTACCTTATCCGTAATAGGTTGTAATCATCTACGTTTAGGGATCCTTTAAACAAAGGAATGTCTAAATAATGAAAAGGAAGCACCCTTCACTTCATACCAGTCATCGAAGAAAGTATAGCCATCCGAGAAGAAGAGACATGCTTGCAAAAAAAAACTTTTGATTTACTCTAATTAACCCGTTGACCTTACATCTCCCAATAAGCTTCAAAAAGACATGTTAAATTACGGATATTTGATTTGGTTGCTCTACCAAAGAGAAGAATATCATCTGTACAAAGCAAATGAGTAAGGCAATGCACTCTAATACAACCATACATAGGAATAAAAATGGAATCATTCACCAATTACAAAATTTTCCTATTCAAATAATCCTCTCTAAGATAAAACAAAAGAGGAGATAATGGGTCACCATGGTACACTCCCCTTGAGCAAGAAAAGTAACCTGGTAATTTACCATTCACTGAAATGAAAATCCTAACATAATGAAGCACAACAGAAATCCAAGAACAAAATTTATCTTAAAAACCAAAGCAATGAAGAACCTCTAAAAGACAAGGCCATTCCATTGAATCATAGGCATTCTTAATATCAATCTTTAAAGCCATACCGTTAACACCAACGGGTCTGATTCGGTACTCTTTTAATCACTGACCCTTTTTCCTTATTACGGGAAAATAGAGGGTAGTGAGGGGAGTATTGAAAAATCTTAGGGATGGCATAAATGCACTTATAACCCACCACTCAAGTAGGAGACAAAGAGGAGTCGCCACTCGGTATCACCCGAGAAATTATCCATTTTAGGGACTTAGGCAAACTCGGATACCTCACTTAGAACTGTATTTTCCCATTGGATAAAGCAATGGGTTCAGATTTTGATGTCAGTAGGATTAGGATCTTTTATTCAAGGCATCTCCATATTGCCCGAATGCTGAGCATTATCGGCCTTACTTTATGTACAGTGCTTCCAAGAATTATGTATTATTATACATCAACTACTACATGCAAATGTGCACAATATATACACACAAGCACAAAAGAGCATGATAAAATGATGCATGAATATGGTAAAATGACATAACAATAAAATGATGCATGCTCATGGTTTATGCCAAAACTAATGTCCAAAACATGGCAGACATGATATAAAGATAGCATAATAACATAAAAAAAACATTGCATAGAATCATAAACATGATAATTTAGAAAGCATGTAAACATGGTAAATCTATACATAATGGCAATATCATACAAGCATGGCATAATAATAACATATTACAAACATATAAATGAGTAAAATGCAAATAAAGCAATAAAAAGCTAAACAATTAACCCATGGCATGACATGTAATCATGGTAAAATCATGTTATGAACATATGTATGCATGTTAAAAAATGAAAATTTAAAAATAAAAGCAATAAATTAAAAGAGAAGAGAGATGAGAATGGCTAATATGTTTTGCAAATATCATCTCCATGATTGCTCCATATTTCAAGTTTTGGGGCAATAAAACATTTTATTTGTAAAATGTAAAAAATAACTTAAAATCTAAAATAATGTTAATAAAATGCTCTATAAGTGAATTTGGCTTTAAGAAGAAATAAAAATGGATATCATTGTAAATTTTAATAGAAAAATAGCTTAAAAAGCCTAAATAAATGAAAAATGTTTGAAAATGAATTCTAAATAAAAAGTATTTTAGAAAGCATTAAAAACTATCATTTGATTAATTATATGAACCATTAATTCATAACATGACTTCCCATCAAATTAGGCCTCAAAATGTGAATTTTGTACCTTGGTTGGGCATTCTCATATTATGAATTATTAATCACATAATTAAGTCATTTTATTAAAAAAAATAGAGAATAAAGGAAAATGTGATCCATATCTTTGCATTTGGATGATTTTTGTGATCAACAAAAAACAACACAAATATCACATAAAAACACAATATTTATAAATGAATGCTTAAAGAAAATGTAAATTTCCATAAAAAAGGTGAGAAAATAAAAAAAGATTTATTTATTGAAAAATAAGTGCGAAAGATCCTATTTTATTAACCATAAAAGATAAATTACCCATTAAAAGAAGAAAAACAACATTTCGTAAATTTTTTATTATTTTCTGGTTGATTTTCAGTTGCTGGCAGCAAATGAAATACAACTTAAAAATAAAAATATATAGAAAACTTGATGAAATTGACAAGATAAAGCGTAAATAATACCAAAAAGAACATGTTATAATAAGAGTACAAATTAAAGAAAATGAATAAAAAAGGAGTAGACGTAGTGATTGCAAATAAAATGGAAAAAAATACATAAATAAGGCATAGAAACAAAGAGAAATGAGAGTTAAATATAGATATTGAGATGGCAATTTGTAGTATAACAACATAAATCATAAATTGATAATTAAAATAACAAATGGAAATAAAACGTAGTAATACGTTAGTAGAAGTTAAAAAAGTTAGTAGCTTGAGATTGATAACAAGAGGTATATATAATGCAATGGATGATGCTAATGCAATGCATGCTCACACAAGCATTAAATAAATCTGGGGTAGTTCAAAGTATGATGCAAGATGCAAATTCGGGAAGCATGCAAAGTGATGCAAATTTGGGAAGCATACAAGTATGCAAGTGATGCAAGCTAGGTAGCATGCAAGTATACATCTAGAGGATCTAAAAATGAGCACATGCATGGTAGTGATATGCATTAAACAACTGATATGAATAAAGGCACATGAATGCATGAAAATACAAAAATACAAAAATGCAAAAAAATAGAGGGAGAAGTATAGAATAGTATATAAGAGTAGAGAAAAGGTTAATAGTGAGAATAAAATAGTATTAGATGTGAAATAGACATAAAAATTATAAGAAAAGGACTCTTACGAGGTTAGAGACACTAAATAAACACAAAATAGCATTTAAAAGTTATACGTGAGACAAAAACTTAATATTAATACAAAATGGACTCAACCAAAGCATGAAATATGAAATTAAAGACTCATAAGACTCTAAAATTGAAATAAAGACACACAAACAAGGCACTTGTGTTCAAGATGGTGACCATAAGCATTATAAATACAAATTATGTACATTAATACTCTCAAATCAACAAAAAGTTCACAAAATGCACAAATAATGATATATGATGGAAAACAAAATCAAAATGACTTATAAATTGTAAAAACCCTAAATTAGAATACAATATATGCATATTAATATCTCTGCAAGATCACAGCAACAATCAAGGTCCAATTAGGCACATTTAAGCAACATATATGCACAATACATACTATTCAAGACTTTAAACATGTATTCACACCAAAATTAACCATAAATAATAAATAAAACTAACAAAACATTTAATTAAAATTCATATAAACATCAACAAGCACAATCACAATTACTAAACTTAAGCAAGATCAAGGATTATACTTGAAAGCACTTAAAAAAGAGCTTTTGAGAAATAAAAGGAAAATAATTTTAAAGTCATTTAAAAATAGAAAAATAAGTTAAAATACTTCAATTTCATCATCCTAGGATCTTAGGGAAGGGTTAGAATTATATTCAACCAAGCATATACCCTTTGGAACTCTAAAAACCATCATCGGAGTCATTTGGACAAAGAAGGATGAACAACCAGTTTTGGGGCTTGAACAAAAAATTTTGGAGCCTAAACAACCAATTTTGGAGGCCACAATAGCTGGTCTAAGAATTCCAATAGCCAATTTTGGCATATGAACAGCCAATTGGTTGTTCATAGGCCAAAATCGGTTGTTCATGTCTGAACAACATGATTTTGCACTTCTTTGCTTTCAAAACTTGATTTTAATGCCCCAAATCCTAGAAATAATATGAGAATCAATTAGGGTGATGTTTTAGAAAGTTTTTAGCCATAAAATTTAGGTAAGAACTCACCAAGAAACACCAATTGATTGTAGAGAATTAAGATTGAAACTCAAAGGAAAAAGGGTGTTTTTAGGTGGGTTTAATATTAGGTTTGGTTCTGATTTGATTGGAATTGAGTTACAGGAACTGTATTTTGGGTTTTGGTGATTGATTTTGGTATTATTGAGAGATATTTGAGAAGAAATAGAGAAAAATTATGTCTAAAGGAATTTTGTCATAGTTTCCCCTTAATTTCCCAATTTTTTCCTAATTTCTAAGGCTTTTTGGAGAGAATTATTTTATAATCTTTTTGGGTTTTTATGCTAGAATTTCTCTATATGAAAGTGGTTTTCTCAACCTCCAAAAGCCCCCTAAAGCTTTCCTTAAAGATTCTATTTATAGGCATTTAAGGTTAGTGGCATTTATTGTAAATCCCCTTAAATATTCAAGGTTATTAGGTAATTGTATATACTCTCCCTTTAAAAAATTGACACTTGTCCTAGTATGTTTCAAATTTGAAATATTCCTTACTTGGAAAGCACTTTTTTTAACAAGTTTCCTTTTTGGATAAGAACAAGGAGAGGTAGACAATTGTGGGCCCAGTTTGACCATTAGAGGTTAAAATTTTAACTTTTTGTCAAATGGGACCCATTGACATACTAGAATTTTGGAAGACAATTTCATATTAAAATTCAACTCTGGTAGCTCTATTTGACCACTTAAAAGTCTCATTGACCAAAGTTTGACTTTGGTTCTCAGGGCTTCCAAAGGTTAAACCGAAGCTTCAGGAATCAAAACCAGACTGAAAACTATAGAAAATAGACTGTAAATAGCCCTTATATAGGACTGCACTTATTAGTTTAGAAGACATGACTCAGGTGAACTTCTCTCTGATTATTCTTCTCAAACCTCTTTCTCAATACCAAAAGGGTAGGGCTAAGGCTTGATCGGGGTTTGCTTAGGTCTTGAAATAGTGTATTTGTGATTGGGTATGATTTTAGTGGTTCGGTGGATTTTGAAATGGCTTGAATTTTAATTCTCTTCATCAAATTGACTGTCTGATGAGACATTTTAGCTTTTTGATCATCGGCTATCAGGGTTTTGAAAAATGACCCCAACAATTTGCCCCCTACTTTGGAGGAATTTGTGTGTTCTTACCAAAAAATTTGATAGAAGAACTATGATTTGTATATCATGGTCATCATACAAATTCTGGCAAAGCATAAAAACAAACTCTAAAGTTCAGAGATCATACCTGAGTTCTTTCCTGCTTGTCGTTTTCCATCATTCCATGTGAACTCAAACTTGAAAACACAGGTTAGCACTGTAATTTAAAATTGAAATGAAAATAAGTCCATAGACTTATGAGTCCTAAGACTCTTATGAGTTATCCGCAAAGAATGTAAGTCAAAAAACCCTTATGAATTGCTAGTAAAGAATATGAGTCGCAATGACTCCCGTAATTGAAATGAAATTGTCGTTAGCTTATGTTGGGCTTCAGGCAGGATTGAAATTGTCATTTAGCCTTCGCTGGGCTTCAAACAGGATTGAGATTATCATTTAGCCTTTGTTGGGCTTCATATAGGATTAAGATTGTCGTTTAGCCTTTGCTGGGCTTCAGACAGGATTTAGATTATCATTTAGCCTTCACTGGGCTTCAGACAGGATTGAGATTGTCATTTAGCCTTCATTGAGCTTCAGATAGGATTAAGATTGTCACTTAGCCTTCACTGGGCTTTAGGTAGGATTGAGTCTGCAGACTCCCGCAATTGAAATGAGTGACTTAAAAAACTCAAATACAAAGTCATTAGAATCTATATTTGATGATTTGACATTGTATTTTTGAAAATAAACACTAGGGATATGAATTTTTGCAAATTTTTGATAAACTGTAATTTTTCTTGAAAAATAACAGTTGAAAAAGACTGTAATTTTGAAATTTAACTATAATTTTTTTGATTTGAAAAGAAAATCCACTGGGGAGTTTTATTTTTAAAAAGAAACATTATAAATTTGAATTTTTAAAATTTTTGATAAACTAAAAAGGCAGTTAAAAAACAGACTACAATTTTGAAATATAACTGCAATTTTTGAAAGAAAATCCACTGGGAAAATTTATTTTGAGTAAATATGTAGAAATGAAATGCGATAGAAAGGAAAGAGTTATTTACCTGTGCAATTTTGCTTTGTCAGGAGCCCTTTTGCAGCTCTAGTGGCTTTTTTGTAATTTTGACCTCTAGCTTTCCATTTATATCCACATATCCATATCTTATCCATTTTTTTATAAAAATTTATTCAAAAGTTTTCTAAAAATCTTCTGAACATTTTATAACTTCAAATGGCACAACGAAGGACTCTAGAAGCATTCAGATGAAAATCAGTGCATCCTTTGAAGAGTCTAGTGCTCAAGGTGAGGCTGTATTTTATCGACATAGCATTGAAGTTATTCCTAGGGATTTTACCCAAAAAGTGTACTTGGAGTTCCCGGTTCTTGATTTTATTTATGAAGCAAAGATCCATGAGGAACTTCCCACTCTAGATTGTCAGCTTGTTACATTTACACCTGCTGAGACCACTCATGTATGATACCTAAAACTTCATCTTGAAATTGTGTTAGTGGTGAATAAAGAGATAATAATCACATTAATATTAATGCAGGTTAAGACATCATCAGTAGAGAAATTAATGTGAGGGTTGTATAGTGCAAAGATTCTTGTGTCCAAAGATAACAAGAAAGCATTGGTGAGTACAAATATGTATGTACACATGAATATGCATATGAATGAACAACATTAATGCATTTATGAATATGAATAAGCAAATATGAATGTAAGTATGCATATGTGTGTGAATATATATATGAGTATAAATGTATGAGTATGAATGTTTATGCAAATTCGAATCCCCATTGTGTCTCAACTACAGGAGCTCCTTTCTAAGAATAGACACATGAAGCAACGAATGACAGCATATGAGCAAGAAATTTGTGACTTGAGGAAGTAATTATCTAGGAGTCATAGTACCAGATAGACTTCTTATCCTTTTCTGTCTGTATTACACTTATCCCTTGTGTATCCCAAACTTATGTATCTCTTTGGCTTTATTGAGATTCCAAGATGTTGATCACCACTAATGGACATGTTATTTTTCTTACACTACTCGTACTTATTGTGCTTGAGAATGTTATTTTAAATATGTTGCACTTGTAAAATATATTTAGAGAAGCATGTTAAATATGCTTTCTATTTATCTTTGAGGTGATATTTTTTTCTCAAAAATTTAATAACAAAACCCTAAACATGATTTTAAAAAGCATGGTAAAAGGAATTGAGCAAGGATTTAGGTTTAACAAAAGATTTAGGAAAGTTTTGCAAAATGCTGAAATTTGGTCCTTGGTAGAGAAAAAGGTATGGATAAGATCTTAGCCATCTTGTGGTCTCCACACAATCACCATTCATAAAGTTGAACCTTATCTTTTGATCCCCCACATTAGTTATTGACCAAAGGACATTGAAGTTTTACCCAAAGGATAAATGGTAACCCTAAGGTTTTATTTTTACTATAAATTCATCTTTATTGTCAAGTAGAAGGCATTCATCCATTTACCCCCTAGCATTTTCTACATTTCAAGCTCATTTATTCTCTATCAATAATAAGCATCAAAAACACAAAGTCTTTTGTTAAAACTTTCATCAACACTCTCACAAATGAAGATTGGTTACACCTGAAAAGATAGAACTTCCATCATGTTAAGTTCTTCTTGAATCTAAAGCTTAACTACAACTTTCTTTATAATGCTCACCTTTTAGGATCCCACTCTCAATGTGTTTAGGTTTAAGGAAATGGAGCTATGCCCCACTTTGGAAGAATTCTCAGCAATTTTAGGTATCAAAATATCCCCTCAATAATAGATGGCCATTCTGGATCATATATTTGACATAAACAAGAGTGAAGCTAATGGTTGTATTGTTTCAAGTTCTTTCATCTCTTTTTGTGGCTTAGTCCATCATCTATAATCTAATCCTGGTTCTTACAATCTGATTCCTATCATTGGGAGCATCATTTTTGGCTATTATCTCCTTGAATGTGACAAGAACACATTAGAGCTTATAGATGGGAGGGTGTTGTCTATTTTGAGTCAAATTGAAGTTAAGATGAATTTGACACCAAAATTAGTTGCTCCAGTGGTTTTAGCAGAGACTTTGAATGGTTTGGACAAGGTTAAAGTCAATAGGAATGCTCGATTTGGTAAAAGTGTGTTGGTTTTACAAGTAAGAGTTGATTTTTGTGCATCAGAGATGAACGACCAGTTTTCATGCCTAAACAACCGGTTTTGAAACTTGAATAATCGGTTTGAGAGGCATGAATAATTGATTTTCAGGCACTAACAACCGATTTTCCACTATGGATAGCCGGTTTTGCACTTTAACACTCTAATGCAATTTTGTGTTTGTCTTTTGTAGGTTTGGCTTATAAAGAAGCTGAAGGTAGTGATACTTCATGATCTTAGAACCAATTATGGGCCTAATCACTTCTTAAGAAGGAGAATTTTGGTGAGGTTTAACAAGAAAGAAGAATGGGTGGGTTGGATGCATGGCTTGGGTGAGAAGGATATACAATGGGTTTGCCCTTAGTAAAATTTTTATGATGTGTGCTCAAGGAGTTTTCACACTTATACAGCTCTTGCTGGACTAAGGAAATGCTCTTTCTATCATCCTTTAAGGATTGCAAGATGACAAGGACTGAAATAACATCCCACTCATATGCCTTACATCCCTAATGTTGGTGCACTTACCAAGTCTTTTATCGAAGCAATCACTCAATCATGGCCTAGAAGAGTTATGCTGCACCACATTCATAGAAATCAAGACTTCTCGACCACTCAAGAGTATAAGGATTGGTTAAAAGGTCATAATGAAGCAAGTGGAAGCGGTGAAGGTAATTCTAGGGGTTAGGTTTAACTCGAAGCTTTAGAAAGCTTTTAAGATGTAAGCTTTTATTGCATGAACTATGAAATGAAAAGAAATGAAATGCAATGAAATTTGGCTATTGAAAATAAAATAGTACAAGAAAATATCATACATATTCAAATGCATAAACTAATGACAAAAATGCATACACTCAAGCATTATCAACTTAAATGTACCCATTCTTAACCATAAAAAGGATAAATGATATATAATTGCTTAAAGTTCAATCCAATTGGCAATACGAATTTTTAATGATATTAACTAGCTCTTTTGAGTTTTCTAGCTAATGTAACTCTCAAATATCCTATACTTTTGCCTAAGATGCCCTTTTTGGATTTTCATCTGAGCGAGAATTTTTCTTATTTTTTTATTTTTCCCTAAGTCACCCTTTTTGGGTTTTTGACTTAGTGGGAACCTCTAACTTTTGCCTAAGCCACCCTTTCAGGTTTTTGACTTAGCGAGGATTTTTATTTTTATTATTATTATTTTTTATTTAGTACTCTACTTGGAGACTAGACATAGTACTTCTTCAATCTATCCAAATTCACAGGCTCTGTAAATTCATTCCCTTCAAGATATGAATGCACCTTTCGAGAGTATATTCTTTATAAGATAAGGACCTTCCCAATTGGGTTTGAAGTTTCCTCTAGGATCAAATGGAATTTATCTAGTTTGTTTTAGAACCAAATCACCTTCCTGAATCTTGTTGACTTTAACTTTCTTGTTAAAAGCCTGAGCAATACTTCTCTAATAAAACTGCATATTGAATGCTGCTCTAAGTCTTTTCTCATTCATCAGAGTCAACTCTTTATATCTAGACCAATCCCATTCAAATTCTGGAATTTTTACTTCCAAAACCACTCTCAAAGACTAGAATGCTACTTCTACTGGTAACACTGCTTCCATTCCATATACCAATGAATATGGTGTTGCACCCGTAGCTGTTTTAGCTGTAGTACTGCATCCCCACAATGCATATAACAATTGCTCTAACCAATCTCTGTAATTTTTTACAGTCTTATTGAGAATCTGCTTTATGCTTTTGTTTGCCAATTCAACAGCGCCATTCGCTTGAGGTCGATACAGAGATGACTTATAATGTTCAACCTTAGACTTTTGCAACAAATCTCTTACTTTTGCTTGAAACTGCACACCATTATCAGTTTCAATGTGATGAGGTACACTATATCTACAAATCAAGTTCTTTTCAATGAATTTAGCCATTTGCTTTGCTCCCAGCTTTTTAAAGGACTCAGCTTCAACCCATTTTGAGAAATAGTCAACTGCGACAACTATAAACTCCTACCCATTAGAAGCTAGTGGAGTAATCTTTCCCATTATATCAATTCCCTATGCTGAGAATGGTCACAGAGAAGTTAACGTCTAGAGCATTGAAGGTGGAATATAAGAAATATTTCCATGCAATTGGCACTCATGACAACTTCTGACAAACTGAAAACAATCATGCTTCATAGTCAACCAATAGTATCCATGTCTCATGATTTTTCTTACCAACTCTTTACCATTCATGTGCGGTCCATATACCCCTGAATTCACATCTTAAATAATCTATTCTACTTCTTTTTTTGAAACATATCTGAGATGCAAAGCCTTATCTCTTTTGTACAAAACCCCATTGAAAATGAAAAATCTTTTTGCAAAAGATCTCAAAAGCATTCTATCTTTCTTACTAGCATTTTCTGGAAATTCACCATACTCCATCAGTCTCAAAATGTCTAAATACCACTACTTCTTTTCTTCTTCTACTGCTAGAACCTGGGTACTTTCAAAATATCGTACTCTGGCTTTCATCAAGATCACTGGTCTCACTAGCAAACCTTTTGGATTATCCTAAACAGAGGCTAAAGTTGCTAAAGCATCAGAAACTTGATTATTCTCTCTTGATAAGTGGAGAAACACTAATCAAAATATTTCTTAAGATTCTCAATGTAACCCAAATAAGGCTTGAATTTTTCTTCTCAAACATCCCATTCCTTATTAACATGTGAGATAACCAGTTTTAAGTCACCCTACACCTCAACTATTTTGATTCCTATTGCAATAAGAGCTTATAAACCATAGATACAAGCTTCATACTCTAAAATATTATTAGTTACTGAGAAATCCAATCTTTTTGCTATCGGAATCCAATCTCTAGTCAGTGAAACTAGGATCACTCCAATTCCTGCTCCATTTTTATTCATCGCTCCATCGAAATACATTCTCCATCCTTGTACTTCAATCAGGCCAATTTCTTCATCTGGGAAAGAAACATTAACCTCTTGATCTTCTTTAATTTGCTATTGAGCTAAAAATTTAGCAATTGCTCTTCCTTTAATCACTTTCTTTATCAAGTATTCAATATTGAATTTAGAGAGCAAAATTAACCATCTACCGAGCTTACCAACCAATGATGGTTTAGCATACAAATATTTCATCGGATCAATCTTTGAAATAACTTGTACCTGTAAGACTGAAAATAGTGCCAAAGTTTTCTTGTTGCCCATAACATAGCCAAACAAATCTTTTCAATGATCTAGTATTTTTCTTCACATGGAAGCAGCTTCTTGCTTAAGTAATAAATTGCAAATTATATCCCGCTATCATCTATTTGAGTCAACATTGCACCTAATGTTGATTCTTCTACACACAGATATAGGGTAAGAGTATTTCTTGGTTATGGTAGTTTGAGTACCAGAGGAATCAACAAATACTACCTAACCCTTTCAAATGCCAAATGACATTGTTCATTCCAAATTGTGGGCTGATCTTTCCTCAACAATCTGAATATTGGCTCATATATTGAAGACATTTTGGGGATAAATCTACTGATGTACTGAAGATGACCTAGAAAAGATCTTATTTCTGTTTCTGTTTTAGGAATTTGCATTTCTTGAATTTCCTTGATCTCATCTTGATAAATCTCTATGCCTTTTGAACTAACTACATATCCCAATAGCTTACATGAAGATACTACAAAAACATACTTTTTTTTATTAAGTCTGATTTTGAACTTTGTCAACCTCTCCATAAACTTCTCTAGATCTTTATAATGTGCAAGATTTTTAGATCTAACCACCATATCATCAACATACACTTCCATCTCTTTATGAATCATATCTCTGAAAATTTTTATCATAGCTCTCTGATATGTTGCATAAGCATTTTTCAATCCAAATGGCATTACTTTGTAACAAAAAGTACCCCATTCTGCGATGAAAGCAGTTTTAATTTTATCCGCAATAGCCATCATTATCTGATTAAATCCTGCCATCCCATCTAAACATGCGTAATACTTTTTACCAGTAGTAGAGTCTATCAGAACATCTATATGAGGTAATGTAAAATCATCCTTCGGAGTTACCTTGTTCAAGTTTCTATTGTCAACACACATTCTGACTCTTCTATCCTTTTTGGGGATAGGGACATTATTGGCTAACCATTCTAGATAATCAACGTCCTCTAAAAACCCAGTTTCTATATGTTTATTAACTTCTTCGTTTATCTTTTGAGCCCATTTAGGTCTTAGTCACCTAAATTTCTGCTTTATTTATTTTATCCTAGGATCAGTTGGAACAAAATGCTCTACTACTTCACGATCTATTCCAGGAATATCGTCGCAGCTCCAAGCAAAGACTGTTTTCCAATTTTTTAATATTCTCTCAAGCTCACTTTTTTCTTTAAAATAAAGACTTGCTGCCACATGGAGTTCTTTGGGTGATTTAGTATCACTTATATTAAATGGTTCAGTATGAATAAAATTTAAATATTAAATTCTTATAATATGATCAAGTGTATGCACATTGCCATTAGAATAAACATCGAACAAGTAAGCAAAATCAGAGGTTATTACATTAAACTTAAAGAAGAAAGCATCATTAAAAATTACATAGTTAGCATCAAAATCATTATTTTCTAAACATACTATAGGTTTAACATTATTCAAAATAAAGTCCTCAATACTATTAGTAGTAAGTGGTGTAAGCTTAATCCTAGTGTCCATAGTAGCTATAGCATCTAGAACTACAGTTTGGCCTTTTTTTTATCTTCTTTGATCTTGGGAAATAGTGACAACTTGAAATCTAGGTGGACCCAAATAAAAAAAAACCACAGAACAACCATCTTCAGATTCAGCTTCAATAGTGATCACACCTCCTTCATAAGGGAATTTGATCTTTTGGTGAAGAGTTGAAGGAACTCCTCCTAGAGGATGGAACTAAGGACATCCTAAAAGTAACATATATGTGATTGGGATATCAAGTACAATAAATTCAACCACAGTCTCAACTGGTCCAGTTTTCACAATTATCTTAAAAGTACCTTCCCCAGCTCTTTTAGACGCATCATATGCTTTAATCACCATATCAGACTTTATAAGATCTTCCTTTGTCATGTTCAGCTTTTCCAAGACCTTAAAAGGACAAACATTAATTGTTGATCCATCATCAACCATAACACACAGAACCACAAAACCTTTTACTTTAGCCTGAATATACAAAGCTCTGTTGTGTTTCCTTCCTAAATCTGTCAAGGCTTTGTCTGAAAAAGAAATCTTTGCATTATCTTTGAAACCCATTAACATAACCAACTCTTTAGGAGTATATTCTGTAGAAATTAGCAAGTTCTCAAGAGCTTCATACATAGCATCCCTATGCTTCTTTGATGCACCAAGTAAATCCCACACACTAGCATTGGCTTTCGTCTGCTTTAATTTCTTTAAAACAGTATGCTCTTATTCCTTTTCAGCCACTTTCTATTTTCCTTTATCTAGCGTTAGTGACCCATCCTTTTATGGCATAGAAGGATCTGGATAGTACTTCTCACTTCTAGTGACATGACTCACATCCATCTTATCATCACTTCATGGTTCCCATAAGTTAGTAAAGTCTAACTATGGATTTTCTTCATTAGTGGAATCTTCTCCTTCCAACAGCTCCTAGAAGTTTGGAGGTATATTGTCTAAACTTTCTCTAACCTAAAAGAAATGATCATCCATATAGTTAGCACAGCAGTTCATCTCATCACTGTTACCAAATTCCTTACCCCATCCACTTGAAATGATTGAGCCAAACAAAATATCTGTAGATGCTGGCTTAGAATACCTCACCAAATAATCAAATTTTCCTATTAGTTCACCTAAAGTATCCCAAACTTGCTGATAACTTGATTGTTCTAGAAAAACCCAATCTGGTGGCACTACTTCTTTAAATGGAACTTAGATTACTGGTGGATTGTAGACAACAACATAATCAAAATCAGGGCTTGGCTGATCAAGATTCTTATGATCTTTTTCTTCCCTAGCCCTTTTTCTGCTGTTGACCAACTTAAAATGCTTCATTAAAAATTCTTCATTGATACATTCTTTGTTAATCAACATCACTTTCTTCACCTCTTGTGCAGGCTTAGCATGTTCTAAATTCAAAATTTTGCCTTGATCAATAAGATCTTAGATTGCATGCCTAAGTTTGAAATAATTATAGTGTTATGTCCTACTTGCTGAAGATACTTACAAAATTCTTTCGAGTTGTGATTAAGTAAAAGAACATTTGGTACTGGCCTTAGTTCCATTGGCTTCATAATCCTGCTCTTACAAAGTCTTTCAAACACTTTAGACGCACAGGAAACTTAGAAAACTGTCTCAGCTTTATATTTGCTAACATATATGAAGATGTAGCAACAACCGCTTTCGGAGTACATGATGATTGAGTTCCCTTCTTATGAACTTATAAAGGTTTTCTAAATCTATCGATTCTCTGAGCTTGAACCTCGACATAATAAAAACCTGCAAATGATCTCATACTCATAACCCTAATTTCTTGTCTGATATTCTTGAGCATTTTCCCATGCAATTCTGAATTGATCAATTTCATCCGGCCTATTTCATATATAAACAGCTTTCTTTCTAAACCTTGTGATGTAATCAGCAAAGGATTCATTCGATCTTTGAGTCAAACTGTGTAGATCCAACAAAGAGACTTCAATTTGAGTGTTATAAGAATACTATTTAAGAAACTGGTTCACAACTTCCTTCCAATTCTCTTTCACAGTATTATCAAGTCGAAGGTACCAAGTAAGAGCTAAACCCCGTGAAGAAAATGAGAACAAACCCCAAATCTGATCATCTGTTAATCCTGGAATAGTAAACATCATAGCTTTTTAATGTTGAAGGTGTAACTTTAGATCACCAATGTTAGAAAACTTAGTCACTTCGGGCATCTTAAACTTGGGTGGGAGATTAAGATTCCCAAACACACATAACTCATTAATGTCAAAACCTATGGATGCCTGCATAACTTGAGTTTGTAGCTGTTGGAGCTACTTAGTAATCTGAGCATATTCTTCCATCATTGCTTTCTTTTCCTCAACAATTGGATTAGCCATAACTGGTGCTTTTCCTTTAGATTGTGTCTTTCAAGCCTCATAAGCCTTACCATTAACCACAACAACTTCTTCTTCAATATCCTCTCCTTGATGTGGAGGAGGTGGTACTGCCCTATAAGAAAGTCTTTCAATTTCCTTAGCAGCTTGCAGTAACTGGCCTAGATTATTCTAAAGGTACCCATTAACCCTTTCATTAACCAACTTGTCAAATTCTTCCATTCTAACAGGCTATGATTTGTTTTCCAAAACAAACTTAACTAGTTTGCCTTTTTCTCTCCTCAAACCAAACTGCGGTGTTGAGACACTTCGAGGATTACATATGATGACTGTGCATGTATTAGTATGTTTCCATGCATTGTGATAATGCATGAATGCATGAATGTTTGAATGCAAATGTGATGTAATATAAATAATCATAAATAAAACACACAAAAGAAAATAGAGTCCCTTCCAACCTTATCTCTCCCACACAGCAGATTGTTCAATTTCTTTTCTAGGTGGGGCTTACCAGAACATCAATAGGGGATAAACTAGCACATGACTCTTGAAAATGAAAAATTAACAAACGAGTATGATTTATGTTTATATGCATGGTTTGATTTGGATAGAGTTTCGTGGTACTTGAATATTTTAAACCAAGGAATCTTTTGGAGTAGAGTTGTGATTTCGAGATAACTGGATTTGGTTATAAGGGCATAACAAGCTCAAGATTTTAATCCTTATATATCCAAATAAATCATAGATATAAACCACATATTAGCTTATTATGTACATTGAGTTATATCATAATAAGTTCCAAACTAATTTATTTGGATATATAGAGGTCAAAATTATTGCTCCATAGGGTTACATGGGTTAAAATATTAAAGGACCATCGGCAATATGTATATATTATACTCTGATGATTAGATTCAAGGTAATGAAAACATGGGCTATAAAATAACCTTATGGATGTAGTATCCCCACAATTAGGGTTAGGTTATTAAGATATTTCAAGTTCTGTCCTTTTAGACAAGATATACCTATTTGGACCTTGAGGTTTTAGCAAATTAGTTAAACTATCATAATCATAAGAGTCATAATGTTAGAGACATATGACCTAAATAGAGGTGAGCACGGTATAGGTAAATTCAAAAATTTAAAATATTCAAAATTGTACCATATTTTGAAATTTTTAAGAATAAAAACCCTAGTACTAGTACCTAATATTCGGTACGGGTTTTCACGAATTTATATAATAAATAAATTTACATTATAAATTTTTAATAATGAACAAATTGACGATATGAATGCTCTAAAAAATAAAACAATATAAAAAATTAAATAAAACATAAACAAACAATATAAAAAATAGAGAAACATAAAATAAAACTACGTAGTTTTGTTTAGATATATATTGGGTTAATGTTAAAATTAAAACTAAATTAGATTAATATTATGTTAAAAAAATTAGGTTAATAACTTATTATCATATTTATATTAGTTTTGATAAAATTATGGTAATATTATATTTATATTAATATTATATTAGGTTAATATTATATCAAATCTTAAAACAAAATTAGGTTAACATCACATTAGGTTGATATCAAAACTTAAAACTAAAATTTTAATCATAACATCAATACTAATTTAATGAAATTCATATAATTTTAATATAAATATGTGATTCTTGCTATATTTTACGATTTAAAATCTAACTTAATAATAAATTAGTACTGTATAGTATTTTAAGTACTAGATATAAATCTAATTGATAAATACTTAATGTAAATCTAATTATTAATATTAGTTGACACTAAAGTTATATAACATCCACTTAGTATTTAAATTATCTGTAATTAGTATAAATAATATATACATAATACGAATAACAATATTAGTATATATCAAAATTTCTATTAACGTAGTTGATGAAACAAATTCTATTATTTATAACAATATAAAAACTAGATATATGTCAAGGCTATATATTAGTAATATATTATAGACAATAGTATTTTACCAAAACTATATATGAATGGGTCGTTTCGTGTCGTGTAAAGGGGTCATGTCATAAATTGCCAACCCTATAATAAATATTTCACATTTTTACTTGTTAATTGAATAATAATAATAGTTGTAGTAGTAGTAGCCAATGATCCTTTCCTTGGTTTATAAATACTAATAAAATTAATATAAATATTTTGTTAACAATTTATTTATTATATTTTAAACACAATAAAACTATTAATTTTTATCATATATTATTATACATAATTATATTACTTGATAATATAATTAAAAGTATATAGTTAAATTCACTACAATCCATAACAATTGTGTGTTATTTATTGAATTAATATTCGGTACTATATTTATTTTTCGATTCGGTATAGTTTCAGTACCGTTCGGTATGGTTCTCGATTCAGTTTTTATAAATATCTAGTACCGTACCAAATTACTCATAAAAGTTCAGTTCGGTTCGGGATTAAATAGTAACGGTTTAGTATGGTTTTTTATCTTTCAGTTTGGTTCGGTATTTTTCCCATCCCGTGCTCAGCCTTAAACCTAAATGATATAAACTGTTTTAGGTCATAAGAAACAAACAATATGTAATAAATGTGTCATGATAGACTGACTTGGTTCACATGGACCTTTCAGGTTCATGTGGATATATAAAGTCTATATAGGATTAACTTGATTCTTAATCAGCATAGCATAAGATATACATGTCACCAAGGACTCAGTTTAAATCAAAACACATCATAGAGACGCAAATCAGCAAACACATGCAAGATAAGGTGCAATCTTAGTGGATGTTTCTAAGGCCACTACATGGGTGAGTCAGGGTAAAAGGCCAAGGGTTCATTTAGCGAGATGCCCTCCATTATAGACTTGAGTTACAGGCTAAGGTTAGTAGGGCCCGACATCTCTTGCAAACTCAAGAGAAAACTAGCCTCTTTAGGTCTTGGGTTACAGACTCTGGTCAGATGAACCTGGTAGTATCTCTTCAACTGAGTTAAGGCTAAAGGTGACAATATCAAACTAATCAACCCATGAGTCAAGTGGAGTCATGGTAAATCATAATTTGACACCATCGGGGTTATTAAGCTTGTGCACGTGTGATAATTGTCATGATGCAAGTTGGTCTATAATAGTATAAATAATTGGAAGCAAAGTACAAACTTCGGGATCAAGATCTCCATCCCTATTGGAGTCTCCACTATTGACACTAACAGGTCTAACTCATCACTCTTTTGATCATAGACCTTTTTTCTTGTTAGGGGAAAATATAGGGTAGTGAAGGGAGTACTGAAAGAGCTTAAGGATGACATAAATGAACTTATAACCCACCACTTAAGCAGGACAAAAAGAGGAGTCGCCACTCGGTATCACCTAAGAAATTATCGATTTTAGGGACTTAAGCAAACTTGGATCCCTTGCTTTGAACCGCATTCTCCCAATGGATAAAGCATTGGGTTCGAATTTTAATGTCAATAGGATTAGGCCCTTTTGTTCGAGGCATCTCCATACTGCTCGGATGTTGAGCATTGTCAGCCTTACTTTATGTACAGTGCTTCTAAGAATTATGTACTATTATACATTAACTACTACATGCAAATGCACACAATATATACACACAAGCACAAAATAGCATGATAAAATGATGCATGAACATGGTAAAATGACATAATAATAAAATGATGCATGATCATAGTATATGCCAAAACTAATGAACATAACATGGCACACATGATATAAACATAGCATAATAACATAAAAATATTGCATAGAATCATAAACATAAAAATTTAAAAAGCATGTAAACATGGTAAATCTATATATCATGGCAATATCATACAAGCATGGCATAATAATAGCATATTATAAACATGCAGAGAACTAAAATGCAAATAAAGCAATAAAAAGCCAAACAATTAACCCATGGCATGACATGTAATCATGGTAAAATCATGTTATGAATAGATATATGCATGTTCAATAATGAAATATGAAAAATAAAAGCAATAAATTAAAAGAGATGAGAGATGAGAATGGCTAACACATTTCGCGAATATCCTCTCCATAATTGCTCCATATTCCGAGTTTTGGGGAAATAAAACATTTTATTTGTAAAATGTAAAAAAATAACTTAAAATCTAAAATAAAATTAATAAAATGCTCTAGAAGTGAATTTAGCTTCAAAAAGAAATAAAAATGAATATCATTGTGAATTTTAATAGAAAAATAGCTTTAAAAGCCTAAATAAATGAAAAATGTATGAAAATGAATTCTAAATAAAAAGGATTTTAGAAAGCATTTAAAACTATCATTTGATTAATTATATGAACCATTAATTCACAACATGAGTTTCCATCAAGTTAGGCTTCAAAATGTGAATTTTGTACCTTAGATAGACATTCTCATATTATGAATTATTAATCACATAATTAAATCATTTTATTTAAAAAATATATAGAATAAAGGAAAATGCGATCCATATCCTTTCATTTGGATGATTTTTGTGATCAACAAAGAGCAACACAAATATCACATAAAAGCACAATATTAATAAATGAATGCTTAAAGAAAATGTAAATTTCCATATAAAAAGTGAGAAAATGAAAAAAGATTTATTTATTGAAAAGGAATTGAAAAATAAGTGCAAAATATTCCATTTTATTAAGCATAAAAGATAAATTACCCATTAAAAGAAGAAAAATAGCTTTCGGTATATATTTTATTGTTTTCTGGTTGATTTTCTGTTGCTGGCAGCAAATGAAATACAATTTGAACATAAAAATAAATAGAAAACTTGATGAAATTGACAAGATAAAGCGTAAATAATACCAAAAGGAACATATTATAATAAGATTACAAATTAAAGCAAATTGATAAAAAAGGAGTAGAGGTAGTGATTGTAAATGAAATGCAAAAAAATACATAAATAAGGCATATAAATAAAAAGAAATGAGAGTTAAATGTAGAGATTGAGATGGCAATTGGTAATATAACAACATAAATCATAAATTAATAATTAAAATAACAAATGGAAATAAAAGGTAGCAATAAGTTAGTAGAAGTTAATAAAGTTAGTAGCTTGAGATTGATAACAAGAGGTATATATAATGCAATGGATGATGCTAATGCAATGCATGCTCACACAAGCATTAAATAAATCTGGGTGCGTTCAAAGTATGATACATGATGCAAATTTGGGAACCATGCAAAGTGATGCAAATTTGGGAAGCATGAAAGTATGCAAGTGATGCAAGCCGGGTAGCATGCAAGTGTGCATCTAGAGGGTCTAAAAATGAGCACACGCATGGTAGTGATATGCATCAAGCAAGTGATATGCATAAAGGCACGTGAATGCATGAAAATCCAAAAATGCAAAAGAAATAGAAGGAGAAGTAGAGAATAATATATAAGAGTAGAAAAAAGGTTAATAGTGAGAATAAAATAGTATTAGATGTGAAATAGACATAAAAATGACAAGAAAAGGACTCTTATGAGGTTAGAGACATTAAATAAGCACAAAATAGCATTTAAAAGCTATACTTGAGACATAAACTTAATATTAATTCAAAATGGACTCAACTAAAGCATGGAATACGAAATTAAAGACTTATAAGACTCTAAAATTGAAATAAAGACACACAAACAAGGCACTTGTGTTCAAGATGGTGACCATAAGCACTATAAATGCAAACTATGTACATTAATACTCTTAAATCAACAAAAAGTTCACAAAATGCACAAATAATGATCTATGCTGAAAAACACAATCAAAATGACTTGTGAATGGTAAAAACCCTAAATTAGAATACAATATATGCATATTAATATATGAGCAAGATCCCAGCAACAATCAATGTCCAATTAAGCACAATCAAGCACATTTAAGCAACATATATGCACAATGCATACTATTCAAGACTTTAAACATGTATTCACACAAAAATTAAACCACAAATAATAAAGAAAACTAACAAAACATTTAATTAAAAGTCACATAAACATCAACAAGTACAATCACTGCAACAAAATAGCTCATTTGTTACAATTAAAATTGTCACAAATATTGCAAAATTGTCACAATATATTAACTGTGACAATAAAAAATTGTTACGGAGTTGTCATGTAATACCCTGGTGCAAATAGTCTATTATAAAATATGTCAATAAAAAATTGTCACGAATAATATTTTTTTATGACAATAAATTTTATGTCACAAAAAAATATTATTTGTGACAACATATATTGTACCAATTAAAATTATAGTTGTCACATAAAAATTATATTGTCACAAATACAATACTATTTTTATTGGAGATATAATTTATTGTTCCAAAAAGTATAAATAGTGACATTATTAATTGTCACATTAAATATACTAAATAATCAATATTACATTAGTGACAATTGTATATGTCACTTTAATAATTTATTGTAACTTATAGATAATATAGTGACAAAATTATGTTGTCACTATTTTATTGTTTGTGACATTCAATTTATTGTTATAAATTAATTGACACAAAAAAAAATTCAGTGACAATAACAAATGATACAAATCTTTAATTCGTGACATTAGGGAATGACACATACTATTAAATCAATGACAATAAAAAGTGACACAAAAATCTATATTTATTGATAATAAAAATGACACCAAAAATAAAATTTGTTACATTAAAAATGAAACAAATTATATTCAGTGACAAAAAGAAATGACAAAAAATTTATAATTTGTGATTAGAAATAATGACACAAAATATAATCAATGATAAAAAAAAATTGACACAAAAATTATAATTTGTGTCAAAAAAAGTAATACATAAAATTTAGCCAGTGGCAAAATAATAATTAATTAGTGATAATAAAATATTGCATAAAATATAATTAATATCATTATATTTAATTCAGTGATATAATCATCACAAATTAATTAATGACAATATCTTTTTAATTTTATTTATTTTTAGTCACCAATTACATAATTTCTAACAATAAAATAAACAAAATTTCTTTTTCTAAATATATATGCATATATATAAACACTGTTGCATAAAAATGATTATAAATTTAATAAAAACAAACCAAGAAATTTTATTCATTTTAAACAAATCACAATAATTGTTATTTGCCAATCTTATACGTGGATTATATGTCTTCTCTTAGAAAATACTATTTTCTGCCAATCTTATACGTGGGTTATATGTCTTCTCTTATAATTGTTATGAAATAGCTTGGATTATATGTCTTCTCTTAGAAAATACTATTTTCATAAAATTTTCCCATATGCATCTCAATCTGGGACAAAGTATGACCAACCAAGAATAGGACTTCCAAGCATGCGCTTCAGCATGCCCCAAGAACCAAGAACACCAAGAAAAAAAAAAAAAGATAAACGAGATTGATTAGGTGAAATACTGTTTTGAGATTAGGTTTTGGTGTTGTAAACTATGAGTGAAATACTATAAACGACAAACGAGATTTCTTTGATATTTTTGAATAATATATGAAAATAAATTTATTGATATTTTTTTGATGATTAGTTATTTTTTTTGGGTAATTAGTTATCTTTTTCTTTTAAGTGAAAATAAATTTATTGTAGTGGTATTTATTGATGATAATTTGATTTTCGAAATCTCCGAGTCTGAGTCCTGCAAGTGATCAACAAGAGCAAGGTGAGGTGTGGGATCTCTCCCACAAACCCTCTGATGTCTAACTCAGGGAGTGTAGAGAAAGAGAGTTTAGAGAGATAAAGAGAGTATTTATACAGGTGGATATGATCAAAACTGACAGGAATATGATGCCTTCTCCTATGTAGGATTTGTTCTTTAAGAGAGGTATTTCCTTCCTATTCTAGGACTTGTATCTTCCTAATGAAGGACTCATTTTCCTTGTTGGATTAATCTTCCTTTCTTTGCAAGTTACCTCCATTTAGGGAAATAATTTATTAATTAAATAGGAATATATCTGTAAGGTATCAAGAGTCCCCTCCGAAAGTTTGGTCGGATATTTATGTCCGAGATTTCTGAGTGTTTGAGGTGCTCTATTGATAATCTGAAGTAGTCGGATTATTCTGTTTCTGAGAAGTTAGTGCTGAAAGGTGAGCTGAGGTGACCAGCCTTAGTCACTGATGATGAAGATGCTCGGTACAGAGACATGGAATTCCGAACGTCGAAATTCCATAAAATGAAGGTGCCAGCTGGACTTATAGATGCTCGGTGTTTGTAAAGCATCCCGAGGGATTAACCTACCAGTGCTATGGCAACACGCAGAATAGGACCAGCTAATGCCAGGGTTTGATGCTCGGTATTGAAGAGCGACCTAAGTCTTTACCTCATTAATGAAAAGCGACCTAAGGGACACTAGTTTCCATATATACTAGACTTTGAGATGCTCAGTGCTGAAGAGCGACCTGAGACTTAACCTTAGTACTGAAAAGCGACCTGAGAGATGCTAGTTTCCATATATACTAGACTTTAAGATGCTCGATGCTGAAAAGTGACTCAAGTCTTAACCTCAGTGCTGAAGAGCTACCTGTGGGATGCTAGTTTCCATATATACTAGACTTTAAGATGCTCAATGCTGAAGAGCAGCCTGAGTCTTAACCTCAGTGTTGAAGAGCGACTTGAGGGATGCTAGTTTTCATAGATACTAGACTTTGAGATGCTCGATGCTAAAGAGTGACCCGAGTCTTAACCTTAATGCTGAAGAGTGACCTAAGGGATGCTAGTTTCCATATATACTAGACTTTGAGATGTGCGATACCGAAGAGCGACCCGAGTCTTAACCTCAATGTTGAAGAGCAACCGGAGGGATGCTAGTTTCCATATATACTAGACTTTAAGATGCTCGGTACTGAAGAGCGACCTGAGTCTTCACCTCAGTGTTGAAGAGTGACTCGAGGGATGCTAGTTTCCATATACTAGAATTTAAGATGCTCAGTACTAAAGAGCGACCCGAGTCTTAACCTTAGTACTGAAGAGCGACCTGAGGGATGCTAGTTTCCATATATACTAGACTTTGAGATGCTTGGTGTTGAAGAGCGACCCGAGTCTTAACCTCTATGCCAAAGAGAAACCTGAGGGATGCTAGTTTCCATATATAGTAGACTTTGAGATGCTCAGTGCTGAAGAGCGACCCGAGTCTTAACCTCAGTGCCGAAGAGCGACCTGAGGGATGCTAGTTTCCATATATACTAGACTTTGAGATGCTCGATGCTGAAAAGCGACTCGAGTCTGGAGAAATGTTCATTATTAAATGGCACATATTTTGAGGTTCATTATTCCAAATTTTAAACTGTCACGACTATCCAAGTACTAGATGAATAGACGTGTTGATCCATCATAATAGCAACTGAAGGATCGTGTCAATTAAAAGGACAGCGCCATTAATAATCATGCTAACGATGATCTGTGATATAGGGGTGTTATGATGATCATACCCTTATCAATTGTAGCTTAACTACCCATTTAGTAAGGGCAACTTTAATCCTTCTAGAACCTTTTTGGGAATTTATAAATGAAAGGGGGAGCAAGTATGAAGATACTCTCTACTTTCTTATGGTCCAGCTTTCTATTTTGCTGGTTATGGTTCTATGATTCTCGAGATCGGTTGTTAGGTGATTTCTGTTACGAGTTTGTGTTGAGGATTTGCTTCTTAATTGTAGGTGAAAAATCTCTTTCTTCGTTGTATTCTTTTTTGCTTCTTCTTCTTGTAAACACAATGGCTCCCAGAGAGCAAGTACAATCTAATTTGTTTGAGTCTAGGGTGGACGAGGGTATGCTTGATTGGTTTTGGAGGTGATACAGTATTCCCTCAAGTTAGATTTTGCACAATACTGACAAGAAGGCGCATGAGCCTTATGCAGATGCTATAAGGATAGTGATATATTAGGATCAATTAGAAGATGGGCTGAGATTTCCCTTAGACCCTTTTGTGAAGGGTTTTTTAAATAGGTATAATATAGCTCCTAGGCAATTGCATCCTAATAGTTATAGGATCTTGACTGGGTTTATGGAACTCATGCATAAAGAAGGGAGAGAGTCAGATTTAGATATGTTCTGGTTTGTATATAGCTTGAATAAGAAAAAAGGAGAGCTTACATTTTCTCTATCCACTTTCCCTAATCTGAGTCTTTTTGTAAAACTTCCAGTTTTACCAAAATCCTAAAGACACAAATATTTCATAGTTGAGCACCCTTTGGAGTTCTTTAGCATTCGCCAATTATGGGTGGATAAATGTCATAATGTAAAGCGTCTGTCAAAGTTGCCTAATGATGGGGCGGAGTTGGTGTGCAAGCTTCACTTTACGAGTATAGTTGAGGGGACATCTACTGAGAACTATTCTCAGCGCTATCTACGGAGAATGTATCCTAGAGGTGGAATTAATGATGGTAAATTCTGAGCTTTTTGAAGGTATTTTTTTTACTTTGCTTTTTCTTTCCATTTGTAGATGGCTAACTATTTCTAATTTGCGCCCGGAATCCCACTTTCAGATGATGAGCAAGTGGATACTCAAGAGCAAGATCCAGAGATCACTTATTTGACTCTATAGTAGGAGCATGTAGAAGTTCATTTTAACCTTCCAACAAGTGCTAGTGAGAATTTGGACATTGCTCCTATTCAGGTCAAGGCTATCAAAACTTCTAGAAAGTGGGCCCGAGATGGGACTCCAGACAAAGAAGGGCTGTTAGAGGGGAGTGGATTGTACATTAAGTGTCCCTGAATCCCTGGATGCCCATATATGAGGAAGTTTATTATGTAGAAAATGAGCCCTTCAAGTATTCAAAACGGCTAAGTCCGAGATCAATATGTCGAGTCACTGCGTCTACCAAAGGATATCCTCTACTGAATGGATGTCCAAATTGACGATCTTCCCAATGCCCTGATCTCTCATACTCCTGAGGTATGGTTCTTGATTTTTAACTTGATTATGCAGGAGATTCTAAGTTTTGACATATCTTTATTTCAACTTGCACAAAGGTTGTTACTGTGAAAGATAACCGGTACATCTTGAAGAGTGAGAACAACTTAAAGGAATAAAAGTTGCTTTCCATTGAACTAGATTATAATAAAAAGTTTGAAGCTACAAAGCATGCTCTTGAAATATCTAAGTCTGAGATGAAGAAGAGGCAATCTCAGTTTGAATAGTATCAAAAGAGGATGCAGGAGCTCAAACATTCACAATGTCAGCTTACTGAGAAGATCCAGAACCGAGATTCTAAGAATGTTGATTTAAAGAAGGAACTTGAGAAAGAGAAAAAGTCTTGGAATGATGATCTAAAGCATTATCAGAAGATGGTGAAGGGTTTCTCAAAGTATACAAGTCAGAATCTCGAAGAGTGTTGTTTGCACAACATAGTGACTTGGATTAATCTGAGCTAGAAAGGTTGACCCCCAATGATCTAGCTAAACTAGCTGTTGTAGAAGATGCGACTAAGAAGTTTGTTCTAGTATGGCAAAAAAATCCTAAGGCTGCCAAGAAGAAGGTTACTGCTGTTAAGGAATTAATCTCCACACAACCTTCTGATCTTTATCAACTACCGAGGCTGTCAATCCAATTGCTGAAGTTCATCAAGCCCTGAAGAATGTTGGTTCTTTGTCTGAAAGCTCGATGCCTCTTGAGTCTGATGCTAATGTGAATGCCTAAATGTATTTCCTTCTTTCTTTTTTTCGAATGATTAATATAGAAACATTTTGGGAAGCAATGAAAATAGTACTTTTATTTCATCAGAGTATTCCTTGAGTATAATTTCCTACTAATAGTATTTTCTTAGGCTATCTAAATTCCAATATCGAGGCAGTTCCTTTCCTTTTACATCTTTAATTTTGTATGCACCCTTAGTAGACCTCTCTATAACTTGGTAGGGACCTTCCCAATTTGGTCTGAGCTTTCCTATTCCGGAACTTCCTTTGCCAACATCAGTCCTTCTCAGCATAAGATCTCCAAATTTTAATTGCTAGGGTCTGACATGTTTATTGTGATATCTAAAGACTCTTTGTTTCTAAGCTTCTGAGACTATAGATGCTTGTTCCCTTCTTCCTTCAAGTAGGTCCAAGCTTATCCGAGCATTGAGGTTATTAATGTCTGAATCCAGATTCCAAGTAACTTGATAACTTGATGATTTGATCTCTACTGGTATCACCGCATCTATTTCATAAGTTAGTCTGAAAGGAGTTTCTCCAGTTGAGCTTTTGGGTATTGTTCTGTATACCCAGATGACACTATTGAGTTCATCAACCCAGTTCCCTTTCTTCTCGTTTAACATTTTCTTCAACCCTCGTATGATAATTCTGTTGGTGACCTTTGTCTGTCCATTTATTTGAGGCTAAGCAACTGAAGTGAATCTGAGCTTAATGCTCAGATCTGAGCAAAATGATTTGAACTTCTCATTGTCAAACTATTTCCTATTATCTGTGATTAATGTATGTGGTATGCCAAATCTGCAGATAACTTCTCTCAAAAAAAAGGGCTGGATCTAAGCTTCTGTGATAGTTGGAACACCTTCAACCTCTACCCATTTAGTGAAGTGATCAATGGCCATAATTAAGAATTTCTTCTAGGATGTTGAGACTGGAAATGGTCCTATAATATCCATTCCTCATATGGCAAAGGGGCAAGGACTTCCAATCAGGTGCTGAGTATTGGAAGGTTTGTGATTTAGGCGAGCAAAGTATTGGCATTTAGGACACTTCTGGACAAGTTGTTATGCATCTTTAAATATACTAGGCCAATAGTACCCTTACAATAATGCCTCCCGAACTAATCAGCCTTGGGCTTCATGAGCCCTACACATTCCTTTATGGATCTCTCTCAATACATAATCACCTTCTTTTGGGGATACACATTTTGACCATGGGTGGGATAGAGATCTCCTATAAAGCTCGCCATTATACATGGAGTAATGAGCAACTTTGAGTTTGAGATTTCAAGCTTTGAGTTTGTTTGGAGGAAGTATGCCCTGTTCTTGATATTGAATGATTGGCCTCATACAATCTGCGACCTCTTGGGTGTTCATAACTTCTATCTCTTTAATGCTCGATTTGGCGAGTTCCTCAATTAATTCAAGCTCTCTGAACACTTGGTTACCTTCTAGTGTTGACTTTGCTAACTGATCCACTTCTATATTTTCATTCCTAGGAATTTACAATATTTCCCATTATCCTCCTTCTTGTTCAAGCTTCTTTAAGAGTTATCTTGCCTTTTCTGTGTACTTGATCATGCTCAATTCTTTGATTTGATAAGTCCTTTAACCTGATTGACTACTAATTGAGAATTCGAGTAAACCTTAAGATATTCAGTTAGGACTTAACTGCCAATTTGAGACCAATAATTAATGCTTCATACTCAGTTGCATTATTAGTGGCGTTGTACTTAATCTAGACTACATACGTTATCTTGACTTTGCTTGGCCACAGCAAAATAATTTTGGCTCTTGAGCCTTGCACTCCAGATGCTCTGTCAATGTATAGCTTCCAATCCAGGCATGGTAGTGAGATAACATCCTCCATTATCATTTCTTGAATGAAGTCTGCAAGCGCTTGAGCTTTTATTTATTAATATGGTTCATAGCTGATGTTGAACTCACCCAATTGGACTGACCATTGGACTAGACGCCTAGAAGTTTTAGGTCTCTAAAGAATTTTCCTTATAGGGAAATTAGTTCTGATAATAATTGAGTGAGCTTGAAAATACTGCCTCAGTTTTTTGGATGTATGACTGACTGCCATTGCAAGTTTGTCTAACTTGGGGTACCGAGTTTCTCAGCCTCTCAGTATTTTGCTGACATAATAAACTGAGCTTTGTTGGCTTCCTTCTTCTCTGATGAGTATTGAGCCAATTGACTCATGACCAATGGAGAGATATAAGTATAAGACTTCTACTGGGATTGGCCTGCTAAGTAATGGAGGTGATGATAGAAACTTCTTGATTTCTTTGAATGCTACTTGACATTCATCATTCCATTCAAACTTCTTAGTATTCTTTAGGGCTCAGAATAAAGGCAAGCATTTCTTAGCTGAGAATGAAATGAATCTTTCGAGTGCTATAATTTTGCCATTGAGTTTCTGAAGCTCATTTAACATTTTTGGTGCTTTCATATTTAGGATGGCTTCCATCTTCTCTGGGCTTGCTTCTATCCCTCTATGTGAAATCATAAAGCCTAAGAATTTCCCTGCTCTGGCTCCAAATGCAGACTTCTCTGGGTTTAACTTAATCCGATATTGATCCAGTGTGTTGAGGATTTGCTCAAGATCCTCGGCATGTTGGTCTACTCGCTGGCTTTTTACAATAATGTCATCAACATATACCTCCACATTCTTCCTAATCTAATCTTTGAATACATGGTTCATCAGCCTCTAATAAGTTTCTCCTGCATTTTTTAACCCAAAAGGCATGACTTTGTAACAATAAAGGCCTTCATAAGTGATGAACGATGTTTTCTCCTAATCCTCTTTCTTCATTAGGATTTGATGGTACCCTTGAACAGTGTTAATGAAGCTATATAAGCTGTGATAAGCGGTTGAGTCTACTAGTTTGTCAATTGTTGGCAATGGATAGCTATCCTTGGGGCATGCCTTGTTGAGATCCGTGTAATCAACACATCCTACATTTGCCATTTGACTTTTTGACCAGGACCACATTGGCTACCCAATCCGAGTGTGTGACTTCTCTAATAAACCTAGCTTCTAGTAATTTTCTTGTTTCCTTGGCAATCACCTTTTATCTCTCGTATGTAAACTTCCTCCTTTTCTAGACAACTAGCTTTGCTCCTAAGATAAGGTTCAGACTATGAGATGCAATCGAAGGGTCAACTCCTATAATCTCGGATGCTTTGGAGGCAAAACTGCTTGAGTATTTGCTAAGAACTTTGGTGATTCCCCTTTTGTCTTCTTCACCTAACTCACTGCCAATCTTGACTATTTTTCCCTCAATTATCTGTAAAGTTTGAACTTGATCTACAGGTTCTGGGTTTGCCCTTTATTTTTCTGTTTCCACAGATTCTAGAGGGAATGCCTTCACCTGAGGCTTGACGGCTAGTTGGTAACACTGTTTAGCCATGGTTTGGTCTTCAAGGATTGTGATTACTCGGTCTTTAAAGGGAATCTTCATAGTCAGTCGCCTAATGTTTGTTGCCACGTCAATCTCATAGAGTATTGGACATCCTATAATGCCATTATATGTGAGAGGAAGATCAACCACATTAAACAAAGCTTTGATGGCCTTCACATTTCTAGTATATCGGTCTCCAAATTCTATGAGTAATTCTAGCAAACCCATTAGCTATGTCATTCCTCCACAAAAGCTTATGATAGGATTTTTAATGAGCTTCAGATCGATAACGGAGCCTCCCATGGCTTTGTAAGCATTCTAGGAAAGTGTATTGATGGCACTCCCATCATCAATTAGTAGTCTTTTTACTAGGTAATTCTAGATGAATGCACTTATGACTAAGGCATTGTTATGAGGATGCCAAGCATGTTTCCCATCTTCTGGTTAGAAAGTAATAGCTAGCTTTTGATTTGCTGCCGAGCATTCTTCTATCCGAATCCTCTTTAATTTTTTCTCTACTGATATTTCTCCTCCAATAATCATGTTGATAACACTAGCTACATCATTTCGAGCTTTTTTCTAGTCCGATTTATATCTAGTGTGATCATCAAAATCCCGGTCTTTTCTAACATTATCCATAAATCTGCCCAACTTTCCATTTCTTATCAGTTGTTTAATTACAAATTTAAGGTCTCAACATGTATCTGTTTCATGCCTATAACCTCGATGATATTGGCAGTATTGCCTCCTGTCTAGAGTGCCTCTTTTGGGTGGACGCAACCTTCTAGCAAGGGTTATACCTATTCTATTTTGCCTGATCCACATGAGGATCTCTGATCTATAAGTGTTTAAGGGTGTGAATTTCTCAGTCTCTCTTTTGAAGCTTTTTGCTGGTCTTCTGAAGTTGTTGTGAGGAACTGTTGGTCTTCTCAGATTAACTCTCTCTTTCTTCTTGAAAGGTGGTCTCCCATCCTCTCGACGCTGCCTCCTATCGTCATCCATTTTGATCAGTTTTATAGCCAAAGACATGACCTAAGAGAAGGTATGAGGTTCCTTTGTTAAAATTTTGTCATTGAGTTTCCCCAACTGAATTTTGTTCTTCAATACTTCTATAGCTACTTCATCACTCAAATTTTCAATTTGCATAGCCACTTTGTTAAATCTATCCAAGTAGCTTCTTAATGACTCATTGACTTCCTATCTACATATATGGAGATCATTTATATTTTTCGCTGGGGGAATATTGGTGATAAATCAAGCTCTGAACTTCTCAACTAATTTTTTAAAGGAAGAAATAGAATTCTTTGGAAGTTGATGAAACCAACTCTGGACAATTTTGGTGAGGGTACTGGGAAAGACCCAACAAAGGATTCCGTCGTTCACATTTTGAAGCATCATCTTTGTTCTAAACGATGACACATGACTGATTGGATCTTTGGTGCCATCATATTTTTCTAAGGGAGGCAATTTAAACTTGGACAGTATCTTTGTCCTGTTAATTTTACTGATGAATGGTGTTGTTCCCTCCAGTACACATTCATCCTCCTTCCTCACTCCAGTGCAAGCCTTCTGAATTAATAGCTTGACCTTTTGGGCTATTTGTGAATCATCTAAAGCTGGAAGGTTTGTGCTTGATTCCCCTTCTGGATTTTTTTAGACTTCCTTGCTCGCTCCAGGTGCATGCCAAGTCACTTCTGGTGGTATAACCACATTATTTTCTTAGTTGATCACCTTGGATTAGTGTATTGAGCTGTTGTTGCATCAAAATCATCTGAGCTTAGATGCTTTTAATTATTATTTCTTTATTCGATGGAGGTAGGTTAAGTGTTTGGGCTATCGTGTTTAAGTCTGCAGTGTTCATGATAAAGGTTCCTGAAAGACTTGGGAAAGGCACGGAAGGGATGGGTCTGCTAATATGATGCAAAGGAGCATAATAAGGAAAACTCGTGCATGGGGTCGCCCATCCTTGGGCGACTCCAAAGAGAGAGATTTGAGATGACGGTCCCCCATAATGAATTGCCAACAGATCAATGGGCAATATAGGGGCTGATGGGTTAATGGGAGGAATAGGAGCTGATGGATTTATGAGAGCATCTGAGGTTGTTCCTGGGGAATCGGTCTGAGTATCGGTCATTGGTGGTGGGCTAAATGCCATGTTTAAGGTTTTTTAGCTCAATAGATCAGTGATGGTTTTGACTCAAAAGTTTCCCACAGAGGGCGCCACTTGATAACTTGATTTTTGGAACCTCCGAGTCTGGGTCTTACAAGTGATCAACAAGAGCAAGGTGAGGTGTGGGATCTCTCCCACAAACCCTCTAATGCCTAAGTTAGGGAGTGTAGAGAAAAAGAGTTTAGAGAGATAAAGAGAGAGCAATAAGCTAAAGGAATAGAATGAACAATAGAAGGGGAAGGTGAAGAGTATTTATAGAGGTGGAGATGCTCAAACCTGAGAGGAATATGATTCCTTCTCCTATGTAGGATTTATGCCTTAAGAGAGGTATTTCCTTCCTTTTGGGACTTGTATCTTCCTAATGAAGGACTCCTTTTCATTGTTGGATTAATCTTTCTTTCTCTGCAAGTTACCTTCATTTAGGTTAATAATTTATTAATTAAATAGGAATATACCTGTAGGGTATCAATTGATATTTTTTAAAAAGCCAAAAAAAAAACATATAAGGCACCTTAAAGAAGCAATTGAAATTACTTTTCAAAGTTATCAAAAATTGTACTACCCATTTTGGTTTTCCTATACTAATAAATTTTTTTTAAAATTCATATAACTTTGATAGGTGAAATGCTCTAAGGCTTATTTGTTTTCGTAAAAAATATTAATCTTGAACCAAAGATAAGAAAAAAATATTATTATAAAATGTAATTCTATCTTCCACAATAATAATTAATTTTGGGGAAAAAATCAATTATTCATATTAACACCACTAGCTGATGAAAAAAACCCTAAAAAAATTATAAGTTCAATATTTGATAATAAGTTAAAAATTTGACAATGTTGATTATTAAATGACCGCCAAGTCTCTAAGAAAAATAAGCTCGAACAATCTAACAACAAAATATATATATATATATATATACAGTTAGCAAAATTAAAAATGTTAATCTAAATTTAAATGAAAATTTAAATTATAATATTAAAATGTTATATTCATTACCAATTATCATCTCTCATTATTTCCCTTATTAATTCAGGAATTTCAACTGACTGCAGCAATATTTGGTTTACACGCTTCTCAATCATTTCATCCATTTTCTTTTGGAATTTAAGTTGCATTTTTTCACGCTCTTCGGCAAATAATTTTTCTATATACTGTTGATTTTTAATTTGCATCTCAACCTGCAATTCCTCATGAATCTGGTTAAATTTAGCAGCCCTGATTAGTCCTTTTGAACTTGGGGCCCTAACTCCAACACCTTTTCCACAAAAATATCCAGGTGTTTTACCTAACACCTCAATAAGCATCTCATCATTAGACAAATGAGTGACACCTTCATCATTTTGATGGCTAACAAGCTCTTTGAATTTGGACTGCAATGCCATACATCATACATTTAATTAAGCACTTTCATTGATAAAATTATATTGAAATAAAATCATATATAAAAGTCACTTTATCAATGTAAAAAAAATTGATTAGTAAAATAATTATACTAATGATGAAAACTAGTTCATCGAAATAAATAAAATACTATAAAAAATTAACATAGTCTTTATATCAAGTATTAATTAATAAATATTTTTTTTAAATATAGCATTTAATGGTGCATGTTAACATTTTAAATATAATATAAAAAATTTAATTATTTTTATATATAAAAATAATTACATAGCATTCTTCAGAAAGAGGATCGGACCAAACTCTTTCGCCTTCTTTATTTTTTTATAGAACACTCACCACTCCTTTGCCATAGTGACAAAATACCAAAAAAGGGAGACTAACCCAGATATGGTTCCCACCATAAAAGAAAATTTTACAATTTAAAAAAATAGAATACAACATATATAATATATAATTGCCAACCCACCACAAAAAAACACATACCATAATCAAAACAGGCCAAATCAATAAACACCATAGAAAAAATAATATTAAAAAATTAAACAGTACATATTTTCTAAATAAAAAAATCAATAAAAATAAATGAAAATGAATAACTCAAAATTAAATAATACAATTAGAATTGATATTACTTACATTGAATATGAGATATTTCTCAATGTTGTAAATTCTTCACCTAAAAGATCAATAATGAATGTAATCATTAACATTACATTTTTAAACTGCTTATGATAATGAAATTAAATAAATTTACTTACCCTTTTTTGAATTGCGAAAATGAACTCTGATGAAAAAAATGAACTAAAATGCAGAAATATAACTTGTTCTATGGGTTTAATGAAGAACATGTTGTTTATGAAAAAAGTATTAGCACTGTGTAAAGAAGAATGTATTAAATAAAGAACAAAGTTTGATTATAATTAAAAAATGGAATTAGTTTTCGGTGTTTGATAATTAATAGGATTGAAATTAACTATTAGGATAAACCTAAAGTTAGAAATTATCATATTAAAAAATTATTCACAATAATCAAAACAAAGATTTTTCGTATTTATCAAAAAAAAAAGAGGGAAAAGGGAATTTCCTCCTTTTTTTTAGTTTTGCTGGTTAAAAGTCCAAAATTGGAAACTTTTTGTTAAACTTTTGTGACATGTACTATTAAGTTTCTACGAATATTAAAATTTGTTTGTTACGATTTTTAAATTGACACAAAAAAATCTATTACATATATTTTGGTGACAATTGAAACATGTCACCTATAACATAAAATTATTTGTGTCAATATTAACTATTGTATATGTTATGTGACAAATTTAACTTGTCACAAACATATTTTCAGTTACATTTAAAAATAGTATCACAAAAAAGTTATACTTTTTTTTCATAATAATAATTAGTGACATATTGTCACAAAATTTCAATATATTTGTGACAATATAATATATTGTCATATAGTATTTAATAATAAATTAATAAAATAAATTTGTGACATATGAAAAAATTATTGTCACTTATACCATTTTTTTGTGAAAATTAATTTTGTGACCATAAAAATATTGTAACTAATAAATGAATTTGTCGTAGTGAATCACAATCATCAAACTAAAGCAAGATCAAGGTTCACACTTGAAAGCACTTAAAGAAGAGTTTTTGAGAAATAAAAGGAAAATAATTGTAAAATCATTTAAAAATAGAAAAATAAGTAAAATACTTCAATTCCATCATCCTAGGATCTTAGGGAAGGGTTAGAATCATATTCAAGCAAGCATATACCCTTTGGAAGCCTAAAAACCATCATTGAAGTCATTTGGACGAAAAAGGATGAATAACCAATTTTGGGGCCTGAACAACTAGTTTGGAAGCCTGAACAACCAGTTTTGGAGGCCACGACAGCCAGTATAAGAAGGGCAATAGCCAATTTTGGCATATGAACAGCCAATTAGTTGTTCATAGGCTAAAACCGGTTGTTCATGTCTGAACAACACAATTTTGCACTCCCTTACTTTCAAAACTTGATTTTAATGCCCCAAATCCCATAAATAAGATGAGAATCAATGAGGGTGATGTTTATAAAGTGTTTAGCCTCAAAATTTGGGCAAGAACTCACCAAGAAACACCAATTGATTGTAGAAAATTGAGATTGAAACTCAAAGGAAAAGGGTGTTTTTAGGTGGGTTTAATCTTGGGTTGGGTTTTGATTTGATTAGAATTGATTTGTAGGAGTTTGATTTTCAGTTTTGGTGATTAATTTTCGTATTATTGAGAGATATTTGAGAAGAAAATAAAGAGAAATTAGGTCCAGATAAATTTTGGCATAGTTTCCCCTTGATTTCCCAATTTTCGCTTAATTTCTAAGGCTTTTTGGAGAGAATTATTTTATAATATTTTTGGGTTTTTGTGATGGAAATTTATCTATATGGAAGTGGTTCTCTCAACCTCCAAAAGCCCCCCAAAGCTTTCCTTAAAGCTTATATTTATAGGCATTTGAGGTTAGTGGCATTTATTATAAATTCCCTTAAATATTCAAGGTTATTAGGTAATAGTATATACTCTCCCTTTAAGAAATTGACACTTGTTCTAGTATATTCCAAATTTGGAATATTCCTCACTTGGAAAGCACCTTTTTTTACAAGTGTCCTTTTTGGATAAGGACAACGAGAGGTAGACAGTTGTGGGACCCGGTTTGACCATCGGAGGTAAAAAATTTTGACTTCTTGCCAAATGGGACCCACTGACACACTGGAATTTTAGAAGACAGGTTCAGACTGAAATTTAACTAAGGGAGCTTTGTTTGACCATTGAAAAGTCTCGTTAACCAAAGTTTGACTTTTGTTCTCGGGGCTTCCAGAGGTTAAACCTAAGCTTCAAGAATCAAAATCAGACTGAAAACTACAGAAAATAGACTATAAATAGCCTTTATATAAGACTATACTTATTGGTTTAAAAGACATGACTCAGGTGAACTTCTCTTTGAGAAGAATGGTTAGGTCTTGAAATGGTATATTTAGTGATCGGGTATGATTTTAGTGGTTTAGTGGATTTTGAAATGGCTTTAATTTCAATTCTCTTCATCAAATTGACTGTCTAATAAGACATTTTTGCTTTTTCATCATTGGCTATCAGGGTTTTGAAAAACGATCCTAACACATGTTACCACCAAAATATCTGGTATCCAAAAGATTGATATTTCCAGAGGCTGCAGCAATACAAGTTTCAATATGTTTGTCTTTAGTAAAACTAAATTAGGATGGAGCAATGATGCACATGACAATTAAAGACAATCGATTCGCTAGGATCTTAGTAATTATTTTATAAATGGAATTACTAAGAACAATAGGATGAAAATTTTCCACTGTAAAAATATCTTGAGACTTAGGAATTATTGCAATAATGTTGGCATTCATACCACCAATTAAAGTCCTTGTTTGAAAAAAATGGCGCACCACAATGCACACTTTCTAACCAACCTCCATTAGGCCCAGGAGCACTATGAGGATCCATATAAAAAACAACATGCCAAATTTCATCAAAAGTAGAAACCTTACAAAGCATAAGATTATTTGCCTCAAACACTAGCTGCAAAATAACCTGCCAACATCGAAAAGATCAACCGAACTAAATTGAGAAGAAAAGAGCTGTGAAAAATAATTCACAATATGATGCTCAATAACTAAATTCTCAATAACAAAAACATTGTTAATCATAAGCCCATGAATACCCATTTGAGGATGGCGATAAAGCAAATAATTTGGTATTCCTATCACCATCAAAAAACCACCGAACTTGATTTTTATCTTTTAAAAGAGTTTCTTGATTTTTCATATGAAGAGAAAGAGCTTGTTAAGCAACCATCTCTCTTGAATGAAGAGCATCTGAAAACCTAGACGTGTTCATAATAATATTCTCTCTTATGATTTCATTATAATAATATAATATGAAAATTGTTTAGTCCGAGTTATGGCAGTTATGTTCTATTTCATCGAACAGTCCCTTCCATATACTACAACACTTACAATATGTCATATCATATCCATAATTGAAAACATTCAAAATATAATTTCATAATGGTCCATGATAATGTCAAATAAATGACTTTCCTATTTAACTTTAAATCAATCATGTGTACTCAAACATAAGACACAAGAAATCCATAATGTATATCATAAACACATAATAGAGCTCAAAGTGTCATCATATAATCAATCATCCTAATCATCATTACAACCAAGGCCCATCTTTAGAATATGTTATTTAAATTATTTTGGTTGTAGGCCTTTCGTTAAAGGATCTGCAATCATTAGTTTAGTACTAATGTGTTGAATAGATACTTTTTGTTTATGAATATGCTCGTTAACAATAAAATACTTTAATTATATATGTTTGTCACCCTTTGAGTATTTGTCATTTTTAGAGAACACTGCTACAGAATTTTCACAGTAAATTTTTAGCAGTTTGGTAATGGTGTTGACAACCCCAAGTCTTGAAATAAAGTTCCATATCTATAATGGATGAATTATGGCTTTAAAACATGCCATAGATTCTGCCTCTATAGTGGATGAAGCAATGATAGTTTGTTTTGCACTTTTCTATAATACCATTGCTTCTGCTAATAAAAATAGGTAGCTAATGCGGACTTTTCACTATCAAGGCATCAAGAAAAATCTGAATCTAAATATCCAATCACCTATAGTTCATTGGATCTCTTATATGTCAGCATGTAATTATTTATTCCTTAAAAGTACCTCAACACTTTCTTTGCAGCTATCCAATGATTAATTCCAAGATTACTTTGATACTTGCCCAACATTCCAGCTGCAAAACTGATGTTCGGTCTGGTACAGGTTTGTAAGTATATTAAACTTCCAACAACAAAAGCATGTGGAATCATATCCATTTCTTTTCGTGCCATATCATTTTTCGGACATTGCATAAGACTAAATTTATCACCTTCTATTTGGGAACAACTCCAGGTGAACATTTATTCATGTTAAATTTTTCAAGAACCTTTTCAATATAGGCTTTTTGAGACAATCCTAACACTCCACGTGATTTATCATGAAAATTTTCTATTCTAATCACATAGGATGCCTCTCCCATATCTTTCATTTCAAAGTTCTTGGCAAAAAAATTTTTAGTCTTATGCATTATACCTAAATCATTAGCAGCAAGTAAGATATCATCAACATATAGAACCAAAAATATAAAACTTACTCCCATTGATCTTTTAGTAAATACATCGATCAATAGTATTTTATTTAAAACCAAAAGATGTAATAATGGTATTAAACTTAATATACCATTATCGGGAGGCTTGTTTAAGTCCATATATTGATTTCTTAAGTTTACACACCATTTGACTTTCACATTCTATGGAAAAACCTTTAGGTTGATCAATGTAAACCTCCTCCTCTAAATCTTCATTCAGAAAGGTTGTTTTCACATCCATTTGATATAGCTCTAAGTCATAATGAGAAACTAATGCCATAATTATTTTTAATGAATCTTTATTTGAGACTGGAGAAAAGGTCTCTGTATAATTAATACCATTTTTTTTAGTATAACCCTTAGTAACAAGTCTGTCTTTATATATTTTAATATTACCTTTTTAGTCAAACTTTGTCTTAAAGACCTAACCTGACTCTTTTATAATTTTCTAGTAATTTAACATGATCCCAAATATTATTTTGCTTCATGGATTTCAACTCATCTTTCATAGCATCAATCCATTTATCAGATTCAGTGCTATTTATGGCTTATGAATATAAAACTGGATCCTTATTAATTTCAATATCAAAATCTGACTCTTGTAAATATACCACATAATCATTAGGAATAGCTGATCTTATTGCTTTTTGATATCTTCTAACTATTATTCATTATGGTTTATTTGCATCAATCATATGTGAGTTAGTTACTTAATAGGATGGCTCTTCATTCAAATATGGTTCAATGTTATCATTATGTCCTTAAACACTTTGAACAACATTCGGCAAAGATATGGATGAAGGAACATTTATGTGTAAAGGAACATTTATACTAATGTCCTTTATCTCCGTATTTTATTGTTCATCACTCCCATAGCATCACCATTCTTAATAAATCTTACATTTCTGATTTCAACATTTCTCGGACTATGTTTTAGACAATAAAATATGTACCCTTTAGATTTCTCTAGGTAATCAATAAAGTAACTACTAACAGTTCAAAAATCTAACTTTCTTTCATATAGATTATAAATTCTTAGTTTTGTCATAAACTAGGTTTTCTTCCTGTCCACAATTCAAAAGGAGTCTTTTGAACTATCTTAGTAAGAACCCTATTTAATAAATATGTTGTGGTTTTAAGTGCATACATCCATAATGATTTGGGTAAAGAGACGTTATTCATCATACTCATAACCATATCCATTAAAGTTTGATTATGCCTTTTTGCTACACTATTTTGTTGAGGTGTACCTGGCATAGTATAATGTGCACATATGTCATGACTTTCGAGGAGTTTTACAAAAATGGACCAAGAAATTTTCTAGACTTATTATTTTTTCCATAATATTTACCACTTCTATTAGATCTTACAATTTTCACCTATTTATCTAATTGCCTCTCAACCTCCTTTATGTATGCCTTATGGGCATTGACTGATTGAGATTTTTCATGAAGTAAATAGATATAACCATAACATGAAAAATCATCAACAAAGGTAATAAAATATCTTTCTCCATTAATAGTTGTAGTGTTAAAAGGTCCACAAATGTCAATGTGTATAATTTTAAGATGTTGAGTGCTTCTTGTGGCTCCTTTCTTAGAATGTTTGGTTTGCTTACCCTTAATGCAATTCACAAAAATTTTAAGGTTAGTAAAATCTAGATTTGGAAGAATTTCATTATTTACTAATCTCTGTAGCCTTTCTTTGGATATGCCACAAGTAAGAAGAATTTTCATTCATCATGCTACATTTAAGTCCAATATTGCTATCCATAGTAAGCAAGGATTCAACTAAAATATTATCAAATTTTATTTTATATAAACCATCAATAAGAAAACTAAAACTAATAAGTCCAAAATTCTCAAACAAACTAAAACTATTAAATCCAAATTTACCATTAAAACCACAAACCTCTAATTTAGAAACTGAAATAATGTTTCTACTAATTGAAGGTACATAAATAGTCTCAGATAAGTCTAATTGATAGTCACTATCCAAAATTAAATGATAAGCCCCAATGCCTTCAATCGGCGCCTTCATACAATTCCCCATAAATAGAAAATCACTTATTGGGTTTGTGGTTCAGATTATAATGAATCCCTGCATCATATTAGTCATATGAGTAGTAGCACCAGAATCAAGTCACCAAGTATTATTAGGAACTTCAGTTAAGTTTGATTCAAAAATTGGAGAAGCATAATGAAAGAAAGATATCTTTCTTTTCGAACCAAACCTTGCGTTTTAAGCAATCTTTATTATAGTGTCCTTCTTTCTTGCAAAAGTGACATCTATCAATCTTTAGTTCCTTCTCTTCTTTCTATGTAGCATTAGTAGGCATTTTGATTTTCATAAACTTGTTGACTTTCACTTTCATTCTTTTTCCAGCTCCTTGACCTATAAGATTAATAGTGTGATTCCTTTGATTCTTTAATCTCGTTTCCTCCTGAACAAGCCTATCGGCCAATTCATTAACATCCTACTTATCCTTTCAAATGTTATAGTTAATTTGAAAAGGCCCATATTTAGGAGGAAGTGAGTTCAATATAAATTGCATTGAGAAGGAATCCTCAACTGCCATTCCCAAGGACTTCAGTCTTGCTATAATATTAGTCATCTCGATGATATGATCTTGCATGCCCTTTGACCCATCATACTTCATGGTTGTGAGCTTTGCCATTAATGTACCAATAAGAGACTTGTCAGTAAAACGAAAATGTTCTTCCACAAACATAAGAAATTCTTTAGCACTTTCTGTTTGTGGAATGGTTCACTTAATGTTGTTAGCAATTGTCATTTGCAAGAGCTTTAGGCATAATCTGTTATTGTGTTCCCACGCCTTGAAGTACAACTTCTCAGCTTTGCTACTTGAATCAGTAATAGTAGTGGGTTTATCTTCTAGTAATGCCAAATTGAGATCTAAAGAGTCTAAATGGAAATCAACTTGCTCATGCCATTCAAAGAAGTTTGTACCATTAAATACAGTAACAAGTGATACATGTGAATAAATTGTAACAGCTGTAAAATATAACATTATGCCCACAATTAATATAGATTCAATAAAACAACAAAGTAGTTCTCCTGTGGACAGATACTACAACATACTTCAAATACCATGTATATAAACATAATGGGTAACGATCATATTTTAATTAAACACATCTAACATTTTGTATAATCAAACATATTCAATCAGAATATAATAATAAACCCCAATAATGTTCAACAATCATAAAATAACAATTTACCTTTGGGTAAACTCTTAAATTCTATTAATTGCCAAATGCCAATTTATCATCATTTATGGTATTTCATCAATAACATAAATTATACATGTAATAACACATTCTAGTTTAAGTCACTTTGACAACTATAAACTATAACAATAAATGCATGTATTTGTTCATAATAAAATACGACAAACATAAAATCCTAATAAAATCATACTCATTAAATTAAATATAATTATTATGAACAGAATAAATAAATAAATTAATTAATTAATTAACAACTTATTTAATAAATTTATTTATTTATTCAATTCCAAGAACCTAATTGATGGACAATAATAGCTATTGTGTTATGAAGAGTAATGCCATTAACTTTGCCCTTTCCGTTAATAAATACTATCGTAGCTATCATTATGGACAATATCACTATTACTATTATTACAATAATTATCATTCCAAAACCTTAATGAAATAAGGATGAAATTGGCCATCATTAACCCCTTATACATGTATTGCATATAACAATTTCGTTCCTCTTGTGCATGAATATCAAGCAAAATTCGGATAAATAATTTATAAATTAAAAACTCAATAATTATGCATAACGGACGAAAACATTAATAAATGATTTTAGAAATTGGGAACTTAAACTGCTTCCTTAGCATAATTCTTACTCTCGTTATTCAAGTCAAAGTATAATTAATCAAATAATTTTATATCTATTATGTATAAAAAAAAAATCAGTTTTTCAACACATGCTTCAATACCACTTGTTAGTTTTTCTTCATAACAAGACTTCATCAACATAAATCTTAAGGATCTTTAAAACTAAGGGGTCGTTTGTTTCATAAAAAATAGGGGTGGGAATCGGAATTGAAATGAGTGATTCTAATTCCTAATGTTTGGTTCACTAAAATTTTGTATGGGAATGGGAATGGATTCCTCATCAATGGAAATCACCTATTCCCCCCTCCTAGGGGTAAGAAATGATTTTTCATTCCTATAAAATCAAGTCAAATTAATTATAAATTAGTCAAAATTTTAAATATTGTCATATATTATTAAAATTTATGAAATATAATATTTTTTCAAATAATAAAATAAAATATATAAATTCATAATAATTATTATTTAATATATTTTTATCTATAAATAAAATTGATTCCTTTCCTAATAAACCAAACACTTTATTAAAATTTTCATTCCATTTCCGATTCCCCTCAATTACCATTCCCATTCTGATTCTGATTTCGGAATATGAACCAAACGACCCATAAATATTTTCATGATACAATAAATTGACAAGATAGAATTCACACTTGAAGCCATAGATGAGAAATCAATTTCTCTCTCTTATCCCTTAATTCTTAATCACACCTTTAAATGAAGTTAGAGTTGTGTTTTGCATTTAGAGAGAGAGGACAAATTTAATTACATATATATATAAATATCATTATTGAATCTGGTACGTCCATCACATAACCCTTAATCAACATACACAATTAATTTACACAATCCCAATTCAATTAGGATTAGTATTTTACTTTAATTAATTTTAATTGGGCCACACTTTATGGGTATAATTTCTAACAATGTTCACAATTTCATTATCCAAATTATAAAATATCTTATCATAATGTCAAAAAGTCATAGATTTAGTTTTCAGTTACTGTATATATTAAAATTTCTTTTTAATTTAAAATTTTTATTCCATATATTGTATTTATATAAATGGAATAAAAAATCAACTCTTTAATTATAATTATTGACCTATATAATTCGTAATAAAATAAAATAATCATTTAATTTAAATTTAAGTGTGTATATATATATATATATAGCATTGGAATTATTTTTTTAGGGGGAAATGTAAAGCTGCATGATAGCTAATGATAAATATGTTCGTTAAAATTTTGTTGAAATATAAAACATCTAAGATATGCATCCCACATAAGAGATATAACCAAAAGGAATCGATGCTAGATACTATTAAAGATGGGTACATATTTGAGCATGTGCTGCTACTAATGCTCCTTAATGGAGGATTTGGTTGTAAGGATATAAAGGAAGACAAATTTTAGGGTTTTCAGAATTAAATCCTTTCAAGAAAAAGAAGAATGAGTTCAACATTATGAGAAGAAATTAACAAGAACTACCATTAATTGAGAGTGTAGATACACGCGCTCTCTTCATGTTAGAGCGTGGGTTGTCCATGTAGGATTAAGTTAACATTAGTTTCTTTTTTTGTTACGATAAGTTCCATTTTACATTAATTTGTTAGAGGGATTTTTACAAAAATGCCCAAAAAACATGGAGCATTAACATCAGATGTCCCTTCTTTACATAATATTACACGCGTGTCCTCTCTTTTAAAAATATTACATGTGTGCCCTTTTTTTTTTTTGCATCTTCTTCTTTGCGTTTTTTTTTCTCCCATAGCTGCTTCTTTGAGGTTTTTTTTTTCTTGCTTTTTTCTTTGTGCTTGTCTTTTTCTGTTTCTCCACCCATCATCTTTCTGCTCCTTCTTCTTCTTTCTCATTAAGTTTTGCAGAAAGGACAATAATTTTTATAGTGATTATTTTTGCTTCTTCTCTCTTGAATTTCTTTTCCTTTCTTTTCTTTACTTCTCGCTTACCATAGAATAAGTGAAAGAGAAAAGGAGGGAAGGAAAGAGAAGAAAACGTATAAAATCTTTTCTGCAGACTGTAGAGATTTTAATTCTTCAAATTCTAATTATTTTTTATTTAGGTTTGAAGAGGAGAAGGTGATGGTGGCTAACAATTTCGATCTATGGCAAAAAGATGCTTCAAGAATCTGCTAACAAGTACTAACTTCTTTCAAACTTATAGGTTTTCTTTAGTTTCTCATAGCATATGTGCTCTTTGCTTCATTTTGGATTTGAGCTTTTTTTTCTGTTAGTTTTGTTTAATTTCTCGTATCAGTCTTGTAGATATGTTTTCTAGATCAAACAGAATCAAGATCAAAATTGCAATGTATGACATCATTTTTTCCATTGGTTAATTTATTTTATTCACCCAAAGCGCACTTTTGCACTATCCATTACAGAAGTAAGAAAAAAAAAAGCAACAACTGATATAGCTATGGCGTAGATTTGCATTAAATATCAAGTGACCAATACATCATATGAGTCCAGTTACTAATTTTCCTAATCAAGTGCAACTATACGTTCTTATATGCCATAAAAAAATGGTTCATGAACTCATCAAAGAAGCAAGAAATTAATAGTGAAAGAGAAAACAAAAGGCCAAACCATTAAGCAACATCGCAGTCAGAGGAAGGGATGGTCCAAGCACTGTACAGATCTGATGAAGAGTAGTTGTTTTTATTTGGTGTTTGCAGAAAGTAGTGGTTTCCATCGTGTTTGGAACTTTCTCTTCACTTAGCAGGAAAATGCAGTTGGTATAGATAACTGGTCTCTGCAATTTACAGCGAAAAAGCTTTCTTGTTTGTTTTTTTTTTTTTTTTGGGGTTAGTTCTTGCCTCGTCAGGACATGCTCTTGTTTACATACAAAAAACTTGCATTTTATTTATGAACTGGATATCTTTTCTTCACTTAAGAGTGGGCAATGGTACAACATCTAAATCTATGCCATGTGGGTGTGGATTTTAATTAATTAATTAGTTAAGGTTTTGTTCTATTCTTGCTTTATTGGAATAAGTAAGCTTGTAACTCCCCTTTTTTCGGTAGGTTTTGAATAGAGTTGCATTATGGATTTATGGTCATATAAAATTGAGAATGCTTCTAAAGATAAAGAATATCCAGTTTTATTATGTAGTTTATAATTTTAATTTTTAAATTTTTTATGAATAAAAAATTAAATTAAATAAAATTTTACCAATTTTTTTATTATCAATTTTTGTTATGCAACAAACTTAAGAAATAATAAGAATGATACTTAAAAATATTATGTTTTCTGAATGTTATTTGTATATGATACAATCAAAACATTACATTATCTGAATATTATAAGTATTTGAAACTCAAAATAGTATCTGAAACTCAAAAAAATATCTAAAATTTAAAACAGTATCTGAAACTCATAAATATAGTATACTATCTTAATATTATATATATCTTAATATTATTCATATATGATAAAAACAAAACAGTATATTATTTAAATATTATAAGTATTGGAAACTCAAAACAGTATATTATCTTAATATTATAAGTATCTGAAACCTAAAATAGTATCTAAAACTTAAAACAATATCTAAAAATTAAAAATAGTATCTCAAAACTCATACATAGAGTATATTTTTCGGATATTATTTATATATGATACAATCAAAATAGTATATTTTCTGAATATTATTTGCATCAAAAACTCAAAACAGTATCTGAAACTCAAAACAGTATCCAAAACTCAAAACAATATTGAAACTCAAAAATAGTATCGTAAACTCAAAACAATATCTGAAAATTAAAAACGTATCTCAAACTCATAAATACAATACATTTGTTGAATATTATTCGTATATGATACAATTTAAAATAATATATTTTTTGAATATTATTCGTATTTGAAACTCAAAACAGTATTTGAAACTTAAAACAATATATGAAACTCAAAGCAGTATCTGAATATGATAATTTGAATAAGTATTTATTGTTGAAAATATAATATCAAACTGATATATATAAAAATATACAAATTTATATTTTAAAATATTTTTTTAAGATATTTAAAATTTTAATTATTTATTAAAACTAATGAGTTATATAATTTAAATATGTTAATTATAATTTCTGAAATAGAGCATACTGCCTATATATATATATATATATATA
>CATIWM010489179.1:0-11337 GCA_949671775.1 Mallotus repandus
GCTTTGCTTAAGATTTTGATTCACTTTTGTGTGATTGTGAGTAGATAACATGCTTTCCACTTGGTAATTTTTATTTTTGACTTGATTTGTCAACCTTGTTTTTGAGATTTGTAAACTAGCTATTAGGAGAAGATTGATATGTGTGCTTGATAAAATTTGGGATATACACTTTATTCATTGCATTGATAGTGTGTGTTCTTGAGTTTGCTTGAGGATAAGCTAAGATTCAAGTGTGGGGGTATTTATTGGTGTAAAATTATGCATAGTTTAAGGACTTTAATTTTATACATTTGTACATTTTAAATAGCATTTAGTATAGAAAAGCATATAGAAATAGATACTTTTAAGTTTTCTTTATTTTTTGATCAGGAAAAGAAGTTTGGAGGTGATTAAGTGAATGTGAGAAGTAAAAAGAAGAAGAAAAGAGTAGAGTTCCAATAGAGTAGTCTACTGCCGCGACCGTGGCTGAATGCGTGATCGCAGATATGCCCAGATGCCAGCCCCAAAGTGATGTCGAGCCTTTTGCGAGCAATGATTATATATGATTGCGGGTTCTTGCAGCTAATTGCTTCTGTTGTGAGCGTAACCTATGCGTGATCACGACTCTTTCATCTGGATGCATCTGTTACAAGAACGACTTATGTGTGACCACGACCTTTGCCCGAGAGCCCTTTATATGCTAGCACTGATCTTGCACGATTGTGGCTTGTACGTTTTCAGAACAAAACATACTGAGGTATACTGATTAAAAGAAAAATCTAAAGGCAGGTGAAAGGACATGTTCTAGAAAAGGCTAAAAAGGACAAAAGGCCACGAATTACTTAGGGAGAAGGACACATTTTTACACACATACTCTCTCACACACAACGAACACCATAAAAGAGAAGGGGAGGAAGAAGGAGGAGAAAGAGGAGAAAAAGTAGTTGAAGGAGAGAGGCCCATTTGAAGATTCAAGCTCCTTTGGATAACATTTCTCTATCTCTTCCTAATTCAAGTCTCTTGTGTGTAATTTAAATATTGAATGATTAATTTAATAGTCATGAGTGGCTAAGTTCTTTTTATATTGTTGGGATTTTGGATACCCATTTGATTTGAGTTCATTTATTATATTAATTATTGTTTATAAATTACATATTGTGTTTGTTGAGCATTGTTGAGTGATGTATTGTGGCAAAATGCATCCTTTGTTTGAATCTATGCATTGAGAGATGGTTGATTCAATAGACCTATAAATACTTGTTAGATCTATCAATGACTTGAGAAAGCTTGTGTAGATCTAATCCTTTTTAAGTTTGCTTATTGCCTTACAATTTAGATTAACTTATTGTATGATGATGATGAGAATTAAGTCATATTTTGAGATTTAATTGATGCTTGCTTGTGAGATTAGCATTGCTCAAGAGAGATTGTTAATCAATTTATGAAAGATTGAGGTGCGCTATAGAACTTGAACTAATATATTATTTGGCTTAATGATAATGTGGTGTACCATTTCCTCAACAATATGCCTTTCCTATTGAATATTTCCGTGATATTTTGATTTGCAATAGCCTTAATTACATTCTTTAGTTAGTTTGTTATTTTAGTTATTTACTTGCCTTAAAAAAACCACTATTGATAGCTCTAAATAAATATTATTGAGATTAATAGGTGTTTAGTCCCCAATCCTTGTGGAAGACGATACTCTACTCACTACTATATTACTTGACAACCCGTGCACTTGCAATTTGCCACTCTGCTGATGATAACCCTTGGTAAACAATCGAGCCTTAAAGTGAGTAATAAAATTATTTGGATTCTATTTGATACGATATACCCATTTATTTCCTATTATATTACAACTAGATGGTCGTAGAACAAGTCTTTAAGTCTTTGTTTGCAATTATGCATCAAATTCAACTTGCATAGTTTGAAGTTACTCCTTATGTTTGACAGTTTGAGTGTAAGAGGTCAGCTAGTTGAGAGAGAAGAAGAATTAGCTGGAGAAGGTATAAAAATAATGGCATGATGGTTTTGCATGGTAGTTTCTCGAAGCTACATGTGATGGGTTCGAACAAGTGGTGGAGTAGTTGCAGAGAGAGCATGATTTAGAGCAACTTGGTGGAGGTTATATTTGTTAAAATCAACTACTAAATTTAAGCTTGGTGGAAATAAGGAATATGAAGAATTGAAAGGTAGATGTTGTCAGTTTATGGATAAGGATGAGGAAAAAGTTAACTAAGGTAAGGATAACGGAGATGTAGGAGTTAGCATGGAAGGTTAAGATCAGTAAGGAGTGTAAGCTGCAGTAGAATTGTTAGCAGATAAAGTAAGAGACAAGATAGAGGTATAGACCGTACCAGAAGGCATGGAGTGAGCATGGTGCAAAGTGAGACATAGCTAAGGAATGCTATCATCATGATTAGCCAAATGTGAGACTGCAATTATTTGATTTGCAAGAAAAATTATGCTCATTAAATTTAACATGTCTAGCAATGTAAATAGTCAAAAAATCCTGGGGGTGTGTGGTTGAATCGATCTTTATGTATTTTATTAAGTAAGGGATTGCTAATGTGAATCAACCATTTTCATGATCCAAGAATCTATGACGATAATAAGTTATAGAAGTACCTAAATAAATATAGGCTTTAGTTTCGAATGAGAATTTATCAGAATTATATGGTCGTAATAAAGGATAATTAGCCAAAAAATTTTAGATCCTTATAATTAGGTGAATGATGAAACAAAATGAAGAAAGCAAAATGATTTTGTAAAACTAGTGTAGGCAAACCATTGATTAAAGAGGTGGTAGTGTCAACAGCATAAGACCAGTATTTGAAAGGAATATATGAATGAGCTGAAAGGGTGAGTCCAGTGTCAACAACATGCCTCGCAACTCCATTTTTTTCATGTATATAAGGAAAAATAATGTGATGCGCGATTCCTTGAGATTAAAAGAATGAATTAAGTTTTTGATATTCCCCTCCAAAGTCTTATTGAAATGCATTAATGGTGGTCGCAAATTATTTCTCGACAAAAGATTTAAAGGCAAGGAAAATATTAGACACTTCACATTTGTTATTCATGAAATATATTCAAGTAAAATGACTAAATCATCGATAAATAAGACAAAATAGCAAAAAACAAAATTTGATAAATAAGGAGATGGTCTCCAAAGATCCGAATAAACAATTAAAAAGGCTTAGTACTATGATGTTCAACAAAAGGCTATGGAAATTTACTAAGTTTGCCAAGTAAACAAAAGTCACATTTGGCTAATTTAATTTTGGGAAAAAAGAAAGAGAATGGTCTCAAACAACGTGATGTGTAGTTCGGTCATGTAGATGTCCCAAACTAGAGTTCCAGACATTAAATGGTACTTTCTTAGCAACAAGTGGAATTAAAGATGGAAATCTATAAAGCCATGCTCATTCACTTATCTCAAGAGCTCAGCTTTGGTTGTTTAATCCCTTATCGAAAAGAAAGATTGCCAAAATTCAAAGAAATAATTATTGTCAGCACTAAATCTTTAAACAAATAGTAAAGGTTTAAAAATCTGAGGAACATGAAGAGTGTTACGGAGTGTAAATGAACGAGTAGATGTTGTAATGGAAGATGTACTAGAATTTTCAATTAATAAACCTTGACCATTACCAATGAGAAGTTGGTTCGTGCCATCATAGGGTTGTGATAGATGAAGTGATCTAAGATCATGTGTGATGTATGCTGTTGAATTAGTGTCTGCAATCCATGGTTGAAAGCATGAAGCACTAGTTGAAGAGATTGGTTGTTCTTGAGAAATATTAGCTTGAGGAAAATATGGTCTTTAGAACATTGGCTGTTGATTGAAACTTTGATATTGTCTACAAAACATGTTGACTATATAATATAAGAGACCATAAGTTTGATAGTTTATATTACAACCACGATGTCTCTGTTGCCATCATCATCTCAGAGGTGAAGAAATTAAATTAACCCTGAGATTGACGTAGCGGAAGAATGTAAGATAACTATTAACGATTGTTGAATCATGCACGACTACTAATCGCTAATCTTCTACAACCTGCAATTCTCGAATTCAGGGTATAAGCATAAAAATTCAGAGAATTTTGGAAAATTTAAAGAAAAATCAAATTCTATTAATAATCTGATGTCCAAAAAAAAAACACAAGGTTTTAAATAGACAACCCTAAAATAATCCTAAAACCACTAGGAAAAAGAATTCTAAAACAACTAAAATACAAAATTGCCTTTTTGAAGACCTAACTGATAGAATTTGCCCTAAACATAATTGGACTCATGAGTAAAGCTCACGATTCCTGATCTTTGGTCCATTTCTAATCAAACTGGCCTTTGGTATCGCCAAAATCTGAAACTCCAAAGTTACAGTCATTTATGAAACTGCCACTGCCACAATTTTTGGTATTTTCTAGGAATCGAAATGCTTGCTCTTCTATGACTCTATCTACATCATTCTCCCCAGGGTGGACAAAATTTTCCCATGAATCTGAATCATCGGATGAATCACCTGCATATGGAATCAGATGCTTAACATTAAAAACATCCGCAGTTCGAATGTGACAATGTAGCTTCAAACGGTAGGCATTAGGATTGGTCTTCTCAACTATTTTATGTGGTCCAATCTTATTGGTAGACAACTTATTATAATCACCTGCAGGAAATCTCTCCTTAGTAAGAACTGCCCATACATAATCCCCCACATCAAACTCGACATTCCGCCTCTTCTTGTCAGCAGCTTGCTTATATTTGGAAACAGCTTTGGCTAAATTTTCATGGACAGCCCTATGAACATCCTATAATCCACTAACAAAATTCTTTGCCTTGCCATCAACTCTTATTTTATCTGGAAGAGGAATCAAATCCAATGGTCCTCGTGGTACAATAGAATACACCACAGCAAAAGGACTAAAGCCAGTACTCCGATTAATGGCATGATTATAAGCGAACTCTGCTTGACACAACTTTTGATCCCTGCTCTTTACAAGCTCACCTACTAGGCACCTTAACAGATTGCCTAAAGATTGATTCACCACTTCAGTTTGCCCATCTATTTATGGATGATAGACACTGCTGAAATTAAGCTGTGTGTTCACCATCTTCTATGAACTTCACCAAAAATGACTAAGAAACCTGGTATCTTGATCAGAAAAAATGGATATAGGCAATCCATGCAATCTATAAATCTCTTGAAATAATAATTGAGCCACATGAAAAGCATTTGTGGTTCTCTTACATGGAATAAAGTGCACCATCTTTGAAAACTGATCAACTACCAAAATTATAGAATCATTACCTCACTGTGTGCATGGTAATCCTAGCACAAAATCCATGCTGAGCTCCACCCAAGGCTGCGAAGGAATCGACAATGGCATGTACAAACCTACATTAGATGTTGTTCCTTTAGAAACCTGGGAAATGCGACACCTCTGCACCAGCTTTTCAACTTCCTTGCGAATGGTAGGCCAGAAATATTGAGCCTACACCAATTGCACAGTCCTATCTCATCCTACATGCCCTTAACCATGCAACTATTTAATGATTTGCAAACGCAAGCTACAATCTTGAACACATAGCTGGTTACCCTTAAATAGAAATCCATCATACAATAAGAAATCTGTTTTTTCGCCTGCTTTAACCTTAGCCACAATAGCAGAAAAATATGGGTCAGTTTCAAATAATTCTAAAAAGGAATCAAAACCAGGAACTTCAATGGACATTTTAGTCAACAGAGTCTTTCACCTACTCAATGCATCAACCACTATGTTGGTAACTCCAGATTTATGCTTTACCGCAAAAGTAAACCTCTAAAGATAAACAACCCAATACGCATGCCCAGCAGAAATCTTATCTTTCCTGTGTAAATGTTGCAACACCTCATGATCTGTATATAAAATAAATTCCCGCTGAAATAAGTAATGATGCCAATGTTTAATAGCCTAAACCACAACATAGAATTCGACATCATAAGTGCTATAACGCAATCTGGGCGCTGACAACTTCTCACTGAAATACGCAACCGGTTTGCTATTTTGACTTAGAATAACCCCAATTCCCACCTTAGAAGCATCTGAATGCAACTCAAAAGGTTAATGAAAATCTGGAAACATTAAAATAGGAGCTGTAGTAAGGCACAATTTAATCAATTCAAATGCCTTTTCTAGCTCATCTGTCCATTCAAACATTCCCACCTGCCTCATGCAATCAGTGATAGGCGCCATAATGCTACTAAAATGAGGAATAAAATGCCTATAAAACAAAGCCAATCCATGGAAACTCCTCACCTAAGTAATGGTAGTAGGTCTTGGCCAATGTTTCACAGCCTCAACCTTGGACTCATCTACCTGCAAACCCTTCTCCGATATAACATACCCAAGAAACAACACACTGGCAGTAAAGAAAACACACTTCTTAAGGGTAATGTGGAATCTTTTGTATGCAACACAGTAAAGACTTCTCGCAACTGACTAAGGTGCTCATCCGGGTTAGCACTATAAACCAAAATATGGTCAGAGTACACCACAATAATGAAAGGCCTCAAAATCTGATTCATAACACACATAAAAGTGCTTGGTGCATTTGATAACCTAAACGACATGACTAGCCACTCATACATCCCTTCCCTTATCTTGAAGGCTATTTTCCACTCATCCCCAGCTCGAATCCGAATTTAATGATAGCCACTCTTCAAATCCAATTTAATAAAAATCGTGGCCCCACTAAGCTGATCAAGTAAGTCATCCAATCTAGGAATAGGAAAATAATACCTGACAGTTATTTTGTTAATGGCCCGACTATCAACTCACATCCGCCAAGAACCATCCTTCTTTGGTGTTAGAAGGGCTGGTACTGCACAAGGACTCAAGGTCTCACGAACATATCCCTTAGCCAGCAACTCTTCCATTTCCTCTTTAACTCTTTATGCTCACTAAGACTCATCCTATAGTGTGGTCGATTCGGCCAGGTTACACCTGGTTCAAGATCAATCTGATGCTAGATATCCCGCATGGGAGGTAATCCTTCAGTCAATTCCTCTGGAAACACATCACTGAACTCATCCAGAAGTGGCAAGACTGCATCAGGAACCACTATCTCTTTGTCCACCCACTTTCTAAATAGGACATAAACAACTTCAAATTCCTGCACGACCCTATCAAACTGTGCCAAAGTTAATAAATTAACACATCCCTTGCTGCCTTCCTGCACCTGCTTGGACTGATGATGATCCTTATTAGGCACTAACACAATTTTCACTCCTTCAAACATAAAACTGTAAATGTTAGTCTTCTCGTTATAAGTCACACCTCGATCAAACTACCAAGGTCATCCCAGCAATAAAATGACATGCATCCATGGCTGTCATATCACACCAAACCTCATCCTTGTATTTTGCCCCGATAGAAAAGGAAATCAAGGCATGCTTTAACATTGTTACCTCGCCCCCTTGTTTCAACCATGCCAACTTGTAAGGCTTAAGATGCTTTTTAGCCTGAATTCCCAATTTTTGGACTGCCTATGCTACAATTATATTTTCACAACTACCTCTATCAATCACAAATCTACAGACTTTACCCTTGATAGCGCATGTAGACTGAAAAATATTATTTCACAGCCACTCATCATTAGCAGCTTTAGGTGTTAGGTAGGACCTCCTCACTACCAAAGCAACCCCTACATTACCAGTCACAACCTCCCCATCAACATCATCTGTATCAAATACCGGATCGCCTATTAAGTTAGTCACCTCTTCATCATCATGCTACTCATCTACCTCAGCAAACATTACTTTTTCCCCTCTTTTTACACTCAAACTGCCTGTGACCCACTTCTCCACACACAAAGCATTTAATCCCACTATTCAAACCAACCTTTTGTGCAGTGGTTGACACTACTCCTTAGGCCATTCTGCCACCCACACGACTCACAACACTATTGCCTCCTGCTTTCCCATATCCAGATGTTTGTATAAAACCACCTGGTCGCCTCTTTTTGACTTGCAAAGCCCGTTAGTGCACCGCATAAATAGACATATGATCAAACATGTTTACTATCTCTGTAATCTGCTCTTTTAAACCCCCAATATATCAAGCAACCAATTGGTCCTCTGCCTCCTGCACCTTATTACGTATAATTAGTTGGTAAAATTCAGTTGTATAATCATCAACTAAATTGTTCCCTTGCCTCAAATTTTGTAACTTCTAGTACATTAAACGCTGAAAATTAAAAGGCAAAAACATGGCTCACATCTATTTCTTCATCTTCTCCCAAGTCATGATTTTTGACTTTCCCAACTGGACTCGGGTCTGTGTAGTTTGCTGCCACCAAGCCATCGCCCTAGCTTAAAAATTGGTTGCCACCAATGGTACTCGCTGAGCCTATGGCACCCCTTTAAACTCTAAGATCTCCTCCACCGTAGCTAACCAGTCAAGGAATTCTTTTGGTTTTAAAGAACCATGAAATTCAGGAATCTCAGTTCGCATACTTGCCTCCCATCGCCTCCTATCATCATTCTCATCACGTTGGTGAGGACATCTACGTGGCACATCATAATAACCTTCACTATAGTCATCTTCGTCATCGTTTCCTTCAGCAAAAGGGTTCCTCAGATCATCAACATTAGGGATCCACCACTGGTTTGGCTGCCCCCTATTTTGATTGGCTAACAACTCACCCATTCTCTCTATGAGCTGTTCCACAATAACATCAATCCGCTGATCCATCTGTTCCATTCGCTATTCAAACTGCTACTCAAAGTGACGTTGGTCATCATGCTCGTAAACTTCTTTTACATGCAGCTGTTAGGGTTGTTATTGCTGTCTTCTGCAAGACATCTTGTCTGAGGAGCATAACTCTGATACCAAACTAACGTAGCGGAAGAATGTAAGATAACTATTAATGATTGTTGAATCACGCACGACCACTAATCACTAATCTTCTACATCCTGCAATTCTCGAATTCAGGGTATAGGCATCAAAATTCAGAAAATTTTTGAGAATTTAAAGAAAAATCAAATTCTATTAATAATCTGATGTCCAAAACAAAAAAAACAAGGTTTTAAATAGACAACCCTAAAATAATCCCAAAACCACTAGGAAAAAGAATTCTAAAACAAGGAAATAAGAATTCTAAAACAACTAAAATAGAAAATTACCTTTTTGAAGGCCTAAACGATAGAATTTACCCTAAAACGAATGGGCCACACAAGCAAAGCTTGTGACTCCTGATCTTTGGTCTGTTTCCAATCAAACTGGCCTTTGGAATCGCCAAAATCCAAAACTCCAAAGGTGCAGTTATTTATGAAACTGCCACTACTACAATTTTTGGTATTTTTCTAGGAGTCGAATCGCTTGCTCTTCTATGACACTATCCGCATTAAAGATTATGAACAGATGTTGGAGTTGGTAGAATCAATGAAGATGGAGAAGCATATGAGGAAGGTAAAGTAGATAAAGGAAGTGGCTTATAAGCAGTATTAGCTAATCTAGCTTCCTGATGACTTTTAAGGATAATTTCTTGAGTCAAAAGTTGGTTGTGTAGCTCATTGAAAGAGAGGTTTAACCCTCATGTTTAGAGTTGTAATGTTACCTTGAAACTCTTATTGGACATTTATAAATATTATTGCATTTACTTCTCGAGGAGAAAGAGGCTATCCTGTGGCTGCAAGCTCATCAATAAGAGATTTAGCTTGTATATAAAATATTGAGTTATGGGAAGATCATTTTGTTTAAATTCTTGAAATTCGATGTGCAACTGAAGCTGTGGATTTTGAGATAAGACTCCAAATGTGGTAGCAAGAGTTTGTCAAGTAAGGTATGAAGAAGTAACATTGGTAACATAAGGAAAAATTTCCTCCAAGATAGAAGATAGATTTTATGATAGCAACATTTGATCATTCTTAAACCAAGATCAAAATGCAGGATTTTGGATAGAAGAAGAAGGAGTTTCATTATTCATAATGGTGGTTGGAGATGCAGGTAAAGTGCCATCAATATAGCCAATCATTTCTTGAGAATTAAAGAGAGGTAAAAGCTGGATTTTCTAGACCAAGTAATTTTTAGAATTTAGTTTGATTGAAAAATTTAGTTGAGCAAATGTTGTGACACCTGTTAAAGATGTCACACATATATTGTATGCATATGACTAATAAATAATATATCCCTTTACGTCAAATTAAAATTTACAAATCAATATTTGCAACAAACTATTTATATGAGTAACACACATCACACACCAGAAACCTCACAATGTCACATGGTTCACATTTTTCCTTATGTTATATATTTACAATACACTAGCTTTAATACAATATATAAAAATTCACTAAGCATGTTACATTCTAGAAAAATTGAAGACGACCTCCTGCTGACCCACCTGACACAATTCTAGTGCAATTGATGCAATTGTTTCTTCAAGACAGACTACAATTCTTCTAGTCTTGAAAAATAATGCAGAGGAGTGAGCCTGCACTCATTAAATAATAACATAATATTCTAGGAAAAGTAACACTCTCAAGCATGTAATATTATCAAGTATCAATCCATTCTATATTTAACTATACATTTATTTAATTATGCATTTATAATATGTACATAGTCATAGTAACATAGCATTTTCTTTTGGACAACAATGAACTTGTGAATTATATATATAAAACCACAACTTCTTTTCAATAATTTATTGATCCCCATATGCACACAGCCCACCATAATCTTGTACAAAAAAATTTTTTTAGCCTTATTATGGCATTTCAAAGGGATTCCATAACGCACACAGCATAGCCTTATTCACAAGTAGCATTGTCTCCTTATACTCATCTAACCACATTTCACATATTCCTCCATTAAACAATTGATTGACATTCACATAATCTATAAGGAAACAATAATATTCCCAAGATATACCAAACATATACAATATTTCAACATGGCAGATTTCATGGTGTAAATTCAAAAATACACCAAAATTTCCATATTAGGAATTTCAAAACTATTTTCTCCAGATCAGTAAATTTATAAATCTAAATTAATTTTCAACTGAATTTGCATCAATTGGATATGTATAGAAGGAGAAACATTAAAAACATTCCACAATGGTCAAGTTGACAATAAAATTAAGCAACTAAAAGTATAGTCAATATTGGCCATCAAGAAAGCAAAATTAAGCTTCCTCTATTTCTATCAAATTTGTAAATAAAATCTCAAAATTTTTATAGGAACCAGCGGCAACCAATTTGAAATTACAAAACTCCAGATACAACTCAAACAAATCTGTTGTTCTCTACTGAACAGGGTACCCGTATTTAGCAAACATCATTCACATTTACAATCTCATCCCAACAT
>CATIWM010489184.1:0-11483 GCA_949671775.1 Mallotus repandus
AGTCTTTGTTTGCAGTTATAAAGAGGTAAATGAGTAGAGGCTTCCATCATAATATGCATGCTGCTGCTACTAATGTCAACACACTTGTTAGTCTTTGTGATTGTTTTGTTCATGGAAATGAAAAAAAAGTTCTTAGATGAAATAGTAGCGAGCAACAGCTGTAACACCTGCAATGGTAGAGAATTAAAGAGCAGAGGCACCACTACTAGGTGATTCAGCAATAGAGCCACCATCAATTGATGATGCACTACCCAATGGTCCTGCAACAACATCACTAGCAAGTGCACCTCCTGTTGGACTATCATCATCAGTGCCAATGGTGTCATTTTCACTTGCGGGTGTAGCTGTTGTCGTTGCTGAAGTAACAGGCTCTACTGCTGAGGCTAACCCAACAATGGCAATGAGCACAAGTGCCAAAAACAAAATGTTTTGTTCAAGTCAAGTGAGGTAAGAACATTAGGGAAGCATAATAGAAATTGTTGTTCTTTTTTAGATAGAAACGACACCGTTTGACAACGGGGTCATCTTTAGCATTTTCAAAAAAAATTTAATTTCGGTCAACCAATTTTTTTTTACTAACTTTAATTTTCAATCAAACCCTAACATAACTCCTTTGATGTTAATGGAATAATAATTTAGGAAGATAAATGATCAATTCTAAAACAATAGGGAGGTAAGTTCGGTCAAATCTCGGGGAAGTTAATGTAATTTGTTCTTATTAATTTCAAATAAATAAAAGATAATTAAATTAAAGTTGACTTTTAAAGATTACAATAAATGTAAAGTAAAATAATAATAAAAGTTTTTTTTTATAAAAAATCAATAATGTAGGGTAAACTAATTCTGAAAAAATTCAAACAATAATAATAATAATAATAACGTATTTAAATATATGACAAAATTATATGTAATTTAGTAGAATACAAATAATAAAAAAATGTTGGTGAAATACATGTTGATTTACATTTTTGAGGTCTCAAATTTGAATAATTAAATTTATAGTTAAGTGAGGATATTGTAAGATAAGGTCATGAATTGGATATTCACTCCTTCTTAACTTCTCAATTATTAAAAAAAATAATTAATCTTATATTATTTTAATTTCAAAAAAGTAATTAACCAGAAATTAAACGAAATTAGTTAATAAAATATGATTTTCAATTTAATTTGAAAATAAAAAATAAATGATTCGAAAAACCTGATTGGTCCGAACCGACAAATGGCTCATGCCATGCCTGTAATAATGGTAGCAGTTGATAGAGAACAAAATAAAACATTAACATAAATAATGATTATATAAAGGTGAGCATGAAAAGCACCAAAAATCAATCACCGCGGTCGACGGTGCTTTACTTAAGCTGGCTAGACTGGAAGGCATGAGGAAAAAGGCAGAGCCTGCCTCGTTATAAATGGCCATCCCTATAAAGGCTTGATATTATACGGTCATCCCCATAAAGGTACCAAGTCAAAAACAACCATTCATGGCTTTTTTTAAGGGTTTCTTTTGACATTTCTTTCAATTGTTTTATTTGATGGTGCATCTGGTTTGAGTTGAAAGCAAACAATGTTTTTGTTTTAGTTGGTGATTGGTTGAAACAATTTTGATGAATCCAATAAACAAATATCTTTAAAGAGATGCATCAATAACTTAAAACCCAAATAATTGATATAGTAAAATTTAGGGTTGGCAATGACAAGAAGACTTAACAACCTTGGATTTCATTTCAAAGATATGGATAGTACCACCTGGTAGGGTGCTCAAGTGATGAGTTATGTTATCTCTTTATAACCTAGTAACTCAAGTAATGAATATTGTAAGGTGATGTCATGAATTCAATTCCTGACTCCCTTTAACCCCTAGTTGTTCAAAACAAAAAAGTGATGAGTTATTTTTTTTATGTGGTACAATCTCTCTCTTGATAATCAACATTACCCTAAAAATTTGATGAGTAAGAACTATTTAAAATTTATTATAAAAAAAGAACTATTTAAAATTCCAATTAAAATTTTTTTATATCCAATGTGTTTCAAGATACTCTCAACTTATTTTTGTTTCTTATTTCACTCAAAATCCTATCTTATTTAATTTTTCATTTTTTAGTATAAAATAATAAATAGATGAGATTTTAAAAAAAGTTGTATAGAATTTGAATTGACAAATAAATATCAATAAATAATTTAAGTCATAAAAATTTCAGAATATTTAATTATCACAAAAATTTCACCCTAAACTAATGTTATTATAATGTAAAAATTATGGGAACAAAAATTTTAAAAATAAAATTATTATGATATGTTTTACTTTTAATTTATTTATAACTTTGTTCTATTAAAATTATTTATTTAATTATGTTATTTTATTTTATTATATACATTGCTTTGCAATCCAGGCACATTCACAGCTAGTTTCTACTAAATATTTACTTTGAATAAAGCAAATCAAATTTCTGAGCCAACCAACCACAAGCACCAATTTTCATTAATAATAATAAATTTGCTAGAAATAGGTGAATGGTCATTAAAAATAAATAAATAAATATTAGTAAATGACAACTGCTTCACATGTACAGAATTAAGAATTTGAATAATTAATCCATAAAACACGTATTTTGTGAATATGACTTAGGTCTTGCTGTCTTAACTCTAATGCAAAAAAAAAAAAAAAAAAAAAAAAGACTTATTTTCTATTAGATGTTTGTTTAGGAAGGTCAACTACAATACAACAGAGCATACAAATATACCACCCACCAAATTTCGAACGAGTCTAGCAGCTAAAAATCAATGCCAATGAGCTGATGCAGTGGCAAACATGAAGCAGACGTTTGGTTCATTTGGTTCTCATGCCACTTTTGTAAAAACACATTATAATAGTTTTTTTTTTTTTCTTCAAAATTCTCAAGAACTGCAGTGAGCGAATGCCACAACAGAGAACTGATAATTCAATTTGGGCAGTATTTGCAAGAACCCAATAAAATTTGCCTACGCCAGTGCTCTAATTAACCAATATATATATATATATATATTTTCCACTAGGCATACATATAGATTTTCAACATATAGGGTCAAGGAAAAACATTTACAAAAAGGCAATATAACCAGATCTTCATTCTGATTGTTAGAATGCACTTTTATATGAACTCCATAAATCCAAATCTTCATCATCTTCGTCATATTTTGGACTATGGATTCCCCCACCATCTCCTTCTTGATCTTTAATAGTTACACCCTCATCCCGTTCAGATTTTGCCATTTCCTCCTGCAAGTAAATTAATACATTTAATTGGTAAAACTTGATTATTTTTTCATTAATCAACTACAGCACTATAGCATTTGAACCCCATCTAGCTCTCTCTAGCACATCAGTCCCTTCTACATTACAAATCAGTCAACTGCAGATGTTCCATTCCAGTACATGGAAAGTTGTTAGGAAAAGAATTAATCACCAATTTCTCATCTACGCACTGTAATTGGACTTCCCCTGCACTCTAAACTATCTGTTACTCGGATGTTTCACTTAAAGAGCACTAATATCAATGGTAGTACTCCTAATGTATCTCCATTTTAGCATACATACATATTCTGGAAATGACTAATAGCCAAGAGTATTATTGATTGATAATATAATTACAATCACTTGGTCCTTTTATTTTTATACATATACTAATAACTAGAAGCTGCTCACAAGTCCAATTTTCTATCTTACATATTTGGGACGAAAGATGTGGAAATTGGTTGATTCAAGTAAATGTTTCCAAATAAATCTCAATGCAGGAACAACATCAAATAATCACAATGCCGCTCCATGAGAATTGAAGAGACTGCCAATGCAATCTCCAAAAAAAAAAAAATAACTTCTACTGGATTGGTCCATATAAAACCAAACAGAGCATTTGAAATTGTTAGTTCAATTTACTCCTCCAATCTCAAATATTAATTTATGTCATGTAGAACTGCAGATAGATAGAAAGATATGCAAATATCATTTAGAAACATGACAGTACATGGCTCAACTCAACTGAACATTGGGTAAATAACTTGCTTACATGGGTTTCAGGATTCAACTCTGCAACCTCCTCATCTGTCACACCAACTGCGTCATCCTGGTTAGACTCTTGTTCTGCCTGAGCAGCAACTTGTTGCAGCTGCTCAATCACTTTTTCGAAATGAGAATGATCTGCAAGATAAGTTCACTTTAATATAGGTTTATTTAAAATAACTTGTTTTCAAGCAGTACAGCAAAAGCCGCATAAATTAGCCCTCCTTGTGCCTTACAAGTTTATACATTTGCATATAGTTAATAGCTAAATAGACTACAATTCTGCATACCAAAAGAAGGAAAAATCATAAATTCATGGTGTATGTCTTAACATCATGCTATATCAATAAACATAGAAGCATTAGTTCGAGATGCCCTAGAAAATATGACATGGGATGCAACACCTACCACCAACCACCTTTGACAACAATCCCAGAAATACCTCTGTGAGAGAAGCTCATCCTAGCATTCGACTAATGCAGGAAAACATTTTTTAAAGATTTACCTATTCTACGACCCAAAATAAAACCAATTGTGTTAATCTTTAAAACCACCGTAAATGCACGAGTCATGCATCCATGCTCAACTTTCATCATTAGTTAGGAGGGATCAAATGGGAAATAATGGCACCTTTAGCACGATTGCTCAAAGCTTCAGAAAGCCTTAACGGATGTTGACGTTCTTCCTTCTTATATTTCAACTTAATCTGGTGACGTGTTCGTCCAGGAAAAAGTTGTTGTATCATTGATAGGTCAGTCCCAAATTGCTGAATTCCCTAAAGCACAAAATGATGCATAAATCAGTTAAAATTTTAAATAAGCCATGAACACAAAACAACCCAGTAAGGAACTGGATTACAGTATAAGGAGAGTCAAGAGAGGCACAGTAAAGATCAAGAGCTCTTCAAAATTATAAAAAGTCCATTTTCCTTTAATCTATAGAGAGATAAATGGACAAAGCATTTTGAGATAATTGAACTGAATTGATGAAGAGGTACATATTGTTTTAATGTGCTCTTTTACACCATCTAAAATTCAAAAGTCTTAGAAAAAACAGGAAAAATCATCAAGTTTATATCTTCCATTCCACATTCTTTATTGAGTACTCCAATCTTAATCCGAAAAGTACTATTGCCTAATAAATATCTACATTTTGAGTACAATCAGTGAAACCCCCAGCCCGACCCACATAGAAGCTTTACCTTGAGGCAAGAGTATTATCACTGTAGAAGATGGAAGATCAGAATTTAGAAATAATGTCAAACCTTCTAAATCAATAGAATGAAAGAAAATTGAAGTCTCAATGAAAAAGTCATGAAGAAGAAAAGAACCACAAAAAGCCAAACATTCCCTCGGCAGGAATATGATGCTATATCTGTAAACTTGGCAAGTTCTTAAAATTTTCTAATGACTCGAGGAACACCAAGAGTGCACATGTGTCTCTGAGCGTGTGGATTATCTTCCATGAAACTTTCTCGTCTATCTATGCATGAAGTCAGACCTTCAACAACTAAGACATCACAGCCAGGAACACTACTAAGTATTAACAACAATGCAACAGGCTGCCTGACCAACATAACATGAAGATTAGACATAATCCAACTGGAACTTCATAATACCAAAATTTGAAACAGATGCATCTATTCACGTTCTTTTCAGAAAAGTATTTGAGGCACCATAGGTTGTGTAAAAAATAATAATTACAGAATGCAGACTCAAAACCCCATGTACCTCATAAAACAACTCTGTATCTTGTTTTGACCATCTTGCAGTGGGCGTTTTGTCCATGAAGGAGTGGTGATTAAATAAGAAATTTGATTGATCATTAACATAGCCTCCATCTTGCTCTGAAGCAACAAAGTCCTCTTCATTATGAGAAGCTTCGCCATTGAAAGTGTTCACATTACTGCATGCAACCAAAAGTAGAAGTCAATTGGAGACACATACCATCAGAATGACAGCAAATAAGGACTAGTTATAGGCAACCGAGGGCTACTTTTTCTACACAAGTAATAGAACAAAGGTCGGAACATCACCAGCAGCAATTGTTGATACATTGACAAAACTATGATATGAAATTCTGAATTCTTGAAGAACTCAGCAGTATTTCCAAATTCATAAATAAATAAATGAATAAATTTAGCAATGTCAAAATTTTTTAGAAAAAATTAAAACTGTGATGCTATCCTCAGAAATTTACTAAAATCAAAATCCACTTCATTACAATGTCACTTCTGACGAAGACATTCCAAGCTAATCTTTTTTCTCCATGTTCTTTCTTATCCGTCTTAACATAATTCACTTATCTCAAAGTTTTAAAAACAAAAATGAACCAGAGTATTGCTGCATTATACTCCATTTGTTTTTTTTTTTTTGAGTTCACTCAAATTAACAACACTTCACCACTTGTGAGGTAGACCGTCATTATATATTGTTTTCATTATATTTTCTTTATTTAAAAAAGTGTTTTCATCACTTTATTTAGCAACAACTTTGAATCTGAAATTAGTAACAGTTGAGATATGAAATCTAAATCTCAGCAGGTGCATATAACAAGTGAACCAAGAAATACAGATTAATATTATATTGCATGGTGTTTCTGCCTTGAGAAGAATAATACGATTTTAGCCAGTTTATAAACCAATACCAACTGAATTAATTGTTCTCATATCAGAAAAATTCCAATTCATCAGAATTTCACATTTGAATAGAATTTTTGGGCCAATAACATAGCTTATATTTAGATAGACATAACACTTGCAGGACATGAATCTGAATTTGGATCTAAAACCTGATGGCCTTCCTCTGGACCAGAAAACTATCAAGAAGCCATTGACAAATTATCAAGTAATTAAGGATATACATATTACATCAGAAATAGCATTCCGTGCACGCCATCAGAGAAATTGTTCCATTTATACATCAAAAGGTATAGATGCATATATTTATTTGTAAGCAAGACTGCATCCAAGATGTAAAACAGGTAGCTCATAAACGTAAAATTCAAGTAGATATCCATGTTGTTATACATTACATACCTTTGATTGGTTGCAGCATTCTTTGATGCTTTTGCCTCTTTATTCTGTGAGAAAGAACAAATGAATGTCAAACGGGAAAATTATAGCCAAGTAATCCATAAATATAAAATAAATATGTCCATTGAAACATTGCTGATGAACCAAATCATGCTAACTTCAGCAAAACATCACAAATAACGGCTAGGAAATCGACCACATACTGCTAAACTCTCCTTGTACCCAGCAAGCAGAATAATATCTCTGACAGGAAGCTTCCGAAAATCAATTTCGTCCTCAGGCATGCTAAGCAAATCCTTCACTAAAGAATGAGATTAGGCAACAGAAAAATAAAAAATAATAAGCTTTATAATAATAAAACATAAATGCTGAAATTACATCTGTTTTTCCGACGGGTAGAATGAGAAAACTTCTTGCGAGGTTCTTGAATTGACTGTTCTGATGAACCAGAGTCTTTCTTACGACTTCTAGCTGTTTTTTCCTTGTCAGTTGCAGGTTTTTTCGGCTTTTCTAAAGCTCTTTTATCGTGAAATGCATTTTCCACTCTATCTTCATTATCATTATCTTCATCCATTGTATAATCATAATTATCTTCTTCTTCTGCTATAGAACTACTGGAAGCTTTAGAAGGAAAGCCATCATCGTCACAAACTTCATAATCTGGCTCATCAACAAGCTGCAGATTAGCACTTCTATTTCTAAGGTGCCTTGATGATATGCCACTTCCACCCATCTCATCAGCTAAGGAAGATTCAGCAATCTTCTGAGAAGGATTTGCTACAGAAGATGACTTTCTTTTTCTGCTATTTGAACTCTGAGAAAAACTGAAAAAAATTTAGGACAAGATAATATATTCAGAAATATTACTCATTAAAAGCAAAGCAATTTAATGAAATATCACTCATTCTGGAAAACTAAAAATCATAATAAGCAAAGCAATTTACTCATTAAAAGCAATATTACCTCCTTTCCAGTCTCTCCAGGTAACTCTTCTTGGAGCAAAACATTAGGGTCACTGGAGCGGGAATCTTCAACAAAATTAAATTGTTCCTCATTTGTTAGTAGCTCGGATGTAGTGGGATCTGGGGAGATAAATTTGCCCAAGCTCGTGGATGAACAGCCAAGAACATCATCTGAAGAGAAGGTAAGAATTGTTCCCTCATCAATGTACACAGATTTAGAAGGATCAAAATAAGCATTCCGCGAAGGCTCAACAGAAGCAGCTTCATCTGGTGGAAGGATGCCAACAGCAAAGTTCTCTTTTGCATTTTGCACCTTGAGTTTTGGCTGGAACTTTCTGGTGTAGCATCCTTGAAATCAACAAAGAATTGGTACATGACCAAAAAAAACAAAAATACATAGAAGAATGTCTATAAGGCAGCTACTTTGAACATACCAGATCTAATGGCGGACTCAGAAAAATCATCTGGCCTTTTTAAATTAGAGAAAGCCACTGCTTCCTGAAAACCACATAATAATTAAATTAACCAGATGATTTTCAAAAATAATATAGAATTAACAGAAAATAGAGCTCGTTACCTCCAATTCCAGCCTCCTATCAATGGTCTGGATGGCATGTTCATCACAACTTATCGGATCTAAGATTGCCACATCGCATGCCCTGTGTACTGAAGAATTAACAGAATTTCGAGCTGCAAATTTAGACTGTCCCTCTGTTTCCTTCTCATCCGAAGTGGGAACTGGAATCTCTAGAAGTGAGCAATAAGACTTCATCATCATTATTCACATAATAAGATGAAGAAGACTCGAAATGGTTCAAGAGGTTATAGAAACTTCTCATAACGCACCAATGATACTTGGAGACTGGATAACTGATTGGTGGATGTATTCCAAACTTGAAAATATGTCCACATTCTGAAAATAATAGTATATATGAAAATGCAGTGAAAAACTTAACAGAAAAATAAAAATAAAAGAGACAGTCTCCTTACCTCTCCCATTGATTTTCCCAACCCCGAATGTTGATCTCTCACAGCATCACATAAATGCATTGTATCGGCAGCAAATAATTTTGAAGAATTCACTAAGCCAGAACTTTTGTCATCATTGGACACCAGAACTCCAGAATTTCTATAGCTATCATTTCTCGATGACCCTTTGCCTACCAAGACCTCAACGGCAGTTAAGGATGAATCAAGAGGATCTGTTTGTATGCCATCTCCAACATCAATAGATTCAGCAGGCTGTGGGTTATCTGAGACAGTGGAGCATAGACTAGCATGCTCTTCTATTTTAGTACTAGAAACGGAAAAAGGAACTGTCTCAGAAGTTTCCTTCCTAGGCCGAGCCTTCATTTGAGGTCTAAATTTGCCACCAGCCCTTGCTGCAACAGAAATTAGTATAAACTATTAACCTGGAAGCACAAAGGATATTAAGATTATAAAAGGCCGAGAATTGTGGAAGAGTATTAATTACCATTACTTATGGAAGGTGGTGGAGTAATATCAGCAAAAGGGTCTAAATCAAGCCCCATCTCATTGACCTACAACCGACATTAACTTTCAGCCACAAAATCATCTAAATGCAATATGCAATTAGCTATACACACGGAAAGTCAAATTCATTTTTTTGGACTTCACCTCTGTCTGACCATCTCTAGAGCTCATATCCTCTTTGGAGTCAAGTTGCTTAGATGAGAGGTTAACCAATTTCAAAGTGTTGTTATCAGCAGGAAATACGATATCACTGTTTTTCAGTGGCTCATTACTCCCAATAACCAGGTCAGACAAGAATGGGCACAATAACCCCTCATCTTTCCCCTTCTCCAAACATACACTTTGCCAATATCATCATGATGTACAATTCTCTAGCTAGACATCCGAAATAATAAAAAATACAAAATCAAAAAGGGTAAGAAACAAAGAATGAATAAAATTAAAGATCACAACCCTAAATAATATTGCACTCACACAATCACCATATGTGCTTTCCTCACGCCAACCAATGCATTTAAATAGAAGAATGAGAAAAAAAAATCCCTTGATCACATTCACATGCTTCTACCCATCATTTTTTGGAATTTCCTATATGATTCTTTCTTGCTTCTCCAACCTAAACATTTCATGGCAGCTTGCAATGAACATATCAGCCAACCTATCTATCTCATTCACGGCATCTTTTAGGCCATGTTTGGTTCATGGAATGGAATAAGTATGGAATAGAATTGTAATTCTTAAGGAATAGAATAAGTATTCTTGGAATAACTATTCCTAAATAATTACTATTCCATGTTTTGGTTCATGACCTAGAATTACTATTCTATTCCTATTTCATCATATGCATTGCTATGAGGGATAAGTAGATTTAAGCATAAATGACATTGATACCCTTATTAATGAATTTCATTATTAGTATCAAAATTAAATAGTCATACAATTTTAGCATGTTTTACATAAAAAAATTAAACATATAATATATTAAAAAATTAGCAAATATATTTTATTTCTCTAAAATAATATAAATGCATAATAAATAAATAATATTTTAAAATTTTTTAATCATAAAAATACAAACATATAAAATAAATCAATTTCATATAATTTATGGTTGCCAAACCTGAGTTAAATTAAATTAAAAGAAAAATATTGAAAAATCTGAATTAAATTATTCAAAAAAAAAAAAGAAAGCAAGAACATGAACAAAAAGAGAGTTTAAACAATAAATGATGTCTCTAAACAAGTGTCCATCTCAAAAGATACTGTAGCATAAATGATGTCTCTAACCATTGTTGTTACCATATATATATATATATATATATATAAAAGAAGAAAGTTAGAAATAGCCTAGCCAACTAGCTACATCAGCACTTTAGCAACTGCAAATTTTACTTACGTTATCTAAAGGTAAACATCAACATCATGATATATATGTAATTGGAAATCAATATTTTCTTGAGATTATTCTTGAAAGACAAGGCACAAATCTAAGCCAAAACTAATTCAGTGTAGTTAAAAGCGAAAGGCGCACTCAAGGTGATATGCTTCCATATCGCCTTGTTGAAGCGCAAAGCGCAAAAAAAGCGCTCACCTGACTAAAGCAAGGCGCAAAATAACAAAATTTTTATAATAATTAATTAATAATATAATGATACTAAAAGAATACATAATTTTAGCAAATATAAATTCAATGACAATTAAAACTTTAAATTTTAAATAATAATAAATTAAAATTTTTCTACAAATTAAAAAATCAGAATTAGTTAGAATCTGGAATACATAAGATTATATAACAAATAAAGAAAAAACAACAAAAAAAAAAAATTAAAATAAAAAATAATAAAATAATATGACAAATGTTGGGCCACATCGGTGTCTTCTAAAAGGTGTCTGACACAAATACTACATCCTATTTGAAGTGTCGGTACTTCATAACTTTTTTATTTGATTTTTTTTA
>CATIWM010489274.1:0-12321 GCA_949671775.1 Mallotus repandus
TGGTATAAGGTGGGGGACCATTGGAATTCGATTATTAAATATTATTTTTATTTTTAATTTTTGGGTTGTATGTATGTAGCTGTTTGAGTTCGGGGACAAGTATAGAGGAAAGTATGACGAGAGTGTGAAGGTGGTGAAGGGGTACTATACGTCGGTGAGTGGGTACAAGGATGAGTTGTTATGGGGAGCCTTGTGGCTATACAAGGCCACCGACAATGAGGCTTATTTGATGTATGTGCTGGAAAATGCTCATGGATTTGGTGGGATCACTTGGGCCATTACTGAATTTAGCTGGGATGTCAAGTTCTCTGGTGTTCAAATCCTTGCTTCCATGGTAATATACATTCATATACACATTTCTTAATTCCTACATGTTCATTTTATATTGAAAGGCATAAGTCTTAATTTCTATCAAAATCTTTAAACTTTTAATTAATAGAAACATGCAATGATAGTTTTTTCTTGTTTGTTTTGATTTTTGTGTCAAACTCACATTCATGCACCCTATCAAGGTTTATAATCAGTTCATAGTGTCCAATTGAGGCATAATTCATAGTATATATAATATTTTTCCCACTCTCTAAGGAATTAGAAAATTTGTATTTGGATTTTTTCAACTAATAAAATATATATTGGTAAATTCTTAAGAGTATAAGATTAAGATTTTCAAATGTATATATAGAAAAAATTCTCCCCATTATGTGACCTAAATTTGCCATGAAATGAACAAAGTTGTCGAGGGTTTTAGACACAAATCTAATCATATGTTAAATTCAATTTAGGACTTGAATTATGACTTTGTGTGTGTAAAGACACCAACTAGGCATACATTTTTTAACATATAAAAAATTAAATGATTTAAATATTGATAGATAAGATAATAAGATTAAATTGTATAAAATTAATATCATAAATTAATAATTACAGAATTTAAATTTTATATTTTAGAATGTTTCTGGAAGGAAGGGATTGTTAATTGATTTTCTCACTAGCAACTATATATATATCACTATTACTTAATTAGTACTTTAATACCTTTTTTAAGCACTCCAAATAAATTTTTACATTTACTAAAATTTTAAATTTTATCATTTATTTTTTAAATAGGCTTCATTTTTACCATATAATGAAGTTACTATAACATACTTCTCTATTCAAATATAATTTAATGTCATCTTTTAAAGTAGTCACTAGTTTGCATTCTTTTAATAATACACATATTGCAGTTGCTAACAGAGGAGAGGTACAAAGAACACAAGCACATATTAGAGCAGTACAAATCAAAAGCAGAGTATTACCTCTGTTCTTGCCTTAACAAAAACAACATTACTAATGTGAAACGCACCCCAAGAGGCTTACTATACATTCGCCAATGGAACAATCTCCAATACGTATCAGCGGCTGCGTTTCTTCTCACAGTTTACTCTGATCATCTCTTATCATCAAATCAACGACTTGAATGTGATCGAGACACATTGGACGCACAAGAGATTTTAAGTTTTGCCAAATCACAAATTGACTACATTTTAGGTGCTAATCCAATGGGCATGAGCTATTTAGTTGGGTATGGAATGAAGTATCCTCAGAGGGTCCACCATAGAGGTGCATCCATTGAATCATATAAGGGGAACAAAGGTTTTATTGGATGCACACAAGGGTATGACATATGGTACAACATGCTAGAACCAAATCCTAATGTTATGGTTGGGGCCCTTGTTGGTGGACCAGATCAAAAAGATGAATTTTTGGATGAGAGGGGAAATTATATGCAAACTGAGGCATGTACATATAATACAGCAAGTCTTATCGGTGTCTTTGCTAGATTGCAAAGATTAAAAGAGGATCACGATTTGTCTGCTAATTGATCATTAGTTGCTTCTATTTAAGAGAAATTTACTTAAAATCAAGCAAAGAGAAGTACTTCTATATGAAAGATTTGATTTTCATCAAGTGGTTATGGTATCTTCACCTAACCCAATTCCATTTCTTTAAGGTGACAAATTTTGTGTTTTTGAAGAAATTTTGATTTGATGTGTAGAATGGAATTCATATATATAAACATAAGAATGCTCACATTTCAATTAAATGTAATTTTATGTATTTTAATAATGAATTGATGTGTGTATCAAAGTGAACTAAACTTAAATTTGTTTTATTTTTATAAGTTACATTCTTCCTCAGTAAAATCTTGTAATACTGCCTAAATCTTAGAGCCCACTAGATTCTAAATGCAATGGATTTAAATGTCACCTTTATAATCCTATAGTGGATTTAAATATCACCCTTATAATCCTATAGAGTGAAGTAGATAAAAACTTATATACACACATATAGTGACACTATGTGTTATTTGGGATATGCAAAATATGAAGTAGTTGGATATCTTGAAATATAATTTTCTTTAACATTCTTGAATTTACGAGTATCCAACAGTTTTGGTGCATAGGCCAAATAATAATACAAGTAAAAGTTCCTAGATTAATGGAGATATAGATGAGTATATAAGTTATCATGCTTGCATATCCACCATTTTGGTCTCCAACAATCATTCTAATAATTACATATCCGATTTGACCTATGAAAGAATATGCAAGCATACGTTTCATGCTTATTTGAGTAATAATAGCCTAATTATGGACTTAATACTCAATAGAACTCAAAAACTATACGACCATTACATTCCTTTTTTTTTATAACCAAGTTCCTTATAATTACTCCACTGTCAAGTGCACCACCCACACAAAGTTCACCAAGATAACATTTAAGCTAATAGCTCATTAGTTAATTAATTGATCATTCATCTATTAGCTCAATGATGTGGGTTTATGAACCCTATATACAATGACAATAATGATCACAAACCATTAGACAAGTAGCCTAGTGATCACTAATCCAGTGGTATGATAATTAACCTCTTTTTTTATAAATTGAAATAGTAAATCAAAATTTAAAGAAATTAAAGAGACTTTCTACAACTACACAGACTTCTAACATCTAACTATTATTTAGTAATGTGATTATATCCAATCTTTACAATATGCTATTAAAATGACAATGCTACTTAGAGCAAGATAAGTTTATTCCATTTTTAAAACAAAACTTAAAGATCAAATGCATATATTAGTTAACTAATCATCCCCATTTGATAATCCACACCTATTTCATGTTCTTTAATCCTTCGCTTCATGGCCTCATTATCTCCACACCCAGCAGCAGCCTTTTCGGCACCATTGAAGGTCTTATTCAAAGTCTAACTAGCAATACCTTCATCTTTTGCTACATGTGATGTTTCCTCGACCTTTGCCTTCTCCTCTACAACTCTTCCAAATTCATCAGCTAGTGAAGGTACCTTTTCTTATACTCCACACAATTGACTGAATTCTGTCTTGCTGCTATTGCTACTTTGTTTATATCTTTGTACACCCCACACATACTAACAATTTAATTTGTATATTAATTGCCCTAAAAAGTGGCTACACCATTAATTCCAAGATTTAAAAAACATATACCTTGTAGTTAAGACTTACTTATAATGTATATTATGATGATAATGCACACCTAAATGTTTTACGCTTCGACACTGAATACCTCAGTTATTTAATACTTAGTAGCCTATTGATCAAGTGCTTACTTAGATATTTCCATTGAAATTGTAGCCTACGATTTAAGTATAACCCAACAATTTGGATTATATATATATGATGATGATTAGGATTAAAAAAGCAGTGCCCTAACTTGGAAGACAAAAATGATGAAGAATGCCTTTAAAAGCGAATGATAACTAGTGCTTTATTATGTGGGCGCAATGTATTGGGTGAGATATTTTCCTTTCAGGTTTTTTACTTCCTAAGATTAAAAAAGGGGGTCCTACAAAGATTAGGATTATTAATACTGTTAGGAAAAATAGGTGAATAAACTTATATTTAATTAGTCATGAATCTGTGATTGCGTAAACTATTTTCCAATTGTCCTGCATATTTTACATACAATAATGTTAATACTTAAAAGACGGTTTTGTACAAAAGAAAATTCAACACAAATTAAGCAAGTGTAGAATATGAATTCCCATTTGATCGTACCCTGTTGACATTTCATAAACAAAGTAAATAGATGAAGAAGACAAATGTTAATTATCTAGTAAGGTAACATATGATAATATGTTAATTTTTAGATGTTTTGAATCTTGATGTTGTTCCTATATTAAAATCCACTAATTAACAGTAACCCAATATCACAAAAACTAATTATTTTCATTAAATGAAATACAAGTTGCCCAAGAAATATGTGTACAATTTTCAGAAAAGAAAAAATACAAAAAAAAGTCATTTTTTTCTTTTAATAATAGAAATCCTCGAATGAAATATGAGCTAATGCAATATAATTTAATGGAAATATAATTGTAAGGGTGAGAGGTAGATATAATTTAATGGAGGAAATACTAATTTAGATGATATAATCATTTACAACAATATTATTGTTTTCATTGTTTTAATTAGAATATAATATAACAATTTAAATTTAATAGGATTCTATCTCTGGTTTTAAACTTTAAAAAGAGTTTATGTTGCAATCAAATGATATTTTTTTAAGAAAAAATTAGATTTTTTAAAAAAGTTATACATAATGTTTTAATGGTGAATACTCAAATATGAGATAGGACACTTGTCAAATGTTGGCCTTAATTATTTGAAGATGGAATTAAGACTCTAATTTGAAGAATTGATGTGTCCATATATTTTGCTTGGTGGTTGTACTAAGGTGTCTTAATTGCCTTTCAAGATGTCGCTTAATTTCTTTACTCTTTTCAGTACTTTCTTAATTTTCTTCATATTTGCTCCTGATCAAGCGTTGATGATTTGATGGTTAACTTTCTTTGTTTTATATGATTGTGCTAATCTGTAGAAGCCGCTATGGCCTAATTTGGAGGACAAAAATGATGAAAAATGCCCTTAAAAGAGCTAATGATAATATCGTGGACTATATATATATATATTAGGTATTTACATATTAGGATTTGTACTTCCTAGTGTAATTAAGATTAAAAAAGTTATGCCCTAACTTGAAAGATAAAAACGAAGAAGAATGCCTTTAAAAAGCGAATGATAAATAGTGCTTTATTACATGGGCAAAAGATATCTGGTGAGACACTTTTCTATTATCTTTTTTACTTCCTAAGATTAAAAAAAAAAGTGGTTCTACAAGGATTAGGATTATTAGTACAGTAAGAAAAAATAGGTGAATAAACTTATATTCAACTATTTGTGAATTTGCTCGTTGCGTGAACTATTTTTGAGTTATCCTACATGTTTTATGTACAATAATTTTGATACTTAAACAACAATTTTGTATAAAAGAAAAATCAACATAAATTAAGCAAGTATAGAATATGAATTCTCATTTGATTATGACTTGTTAACATTTCATAAACAAAGTAAATATATGAATTCTCATTTGATCGTTACTTGTTACCATTTCATAAACAAAGTAAATAGATGAAGAAAACAAATATTAATTACCTAGTAAGGTAACATATGATAATATGTTACTTTTTGGATACTTTGAATCTTGGTGTTGCTCCTACATTAAAATTCACTAATTAATAGTAACCCAATTTCACAAAAAATAATTACCTTCATTAAATGAATACAAGTTGCCTAAGAAACAGGTGTACAATTTTCAAAAAAGAAAAAATAGAGAAAAAGTCATTTTTTTCTTTTAAGAGCATATCTAATAGGCTCTTCATTTGAGCAAAATTCTTTACTTTGAAGAGCCAATCCAAAAAAATGATATGCAGTACACTCTCTATATTTTTATTTTAGAGTAAAGAGTTGATTTAGCTCTCTACATGTAGAGAGTCAACTTCACTCTCCACTCTAAAATATTTCAATTTCCTATGCAAGATATTAATTGATTTTTCTCTCTTTAGTGAAAAGGTTTTTCTGTTTCATAAATAAATAGAGGGAAACCTTGTAAAAAACAAAAGAGGAAAAAATTAAGCATTAACGTTTATTGGATAAAGTAAAATAAAGATTAAAAATATCAAGAGTCTATTGGAGTTGTACAAATTTTTTCACTCTTTATATATAAAGATTCTTTGAGATGCTCTTTATAGTGCAAAAGATGCTCATTAGAATAAAGAGTATTATTGGAGATGCTCTAATAATAGAAATCCTCAAATGAAATTATGAGCTAATGCAATATAATTTAATGGAGATATAATTGTAAGGGTGAGAGGTAGATATAATTTAATGGAGAAAATACTGATTTAGATGACATAATCATATACGATGATATTATTGTTTTCATTCTTTTAATTAGAATACAATATAATGGTTTAGAGTTAACAGGATTCTATCTTTAATTTTAAACTTTAAAAAGAGTTTATATTGCAATCAAATAATGATTCTTTTAATTTTTTTTTTTAAGAAAAAATTAAAATTTTTAAAAATGTTACACATAAGGTTTTAAGGGTCAATGCTCAAATATGAGATAGGAGACTTATCAAATTTTAGCCTTAATGATTTGAAGATAGCATTAAGACTGATTTGAAGAATCGACGTGTCCATATATTTTGCTTGGTGGTTGTACTAAGATGTATTGATCGCCTTTCAAGATATCGCTTATTTTCTTTACTCTTTTCAGTACTTTCTTAATTGTCTTCATATTTGCACCTGGTTGATGATTTGATGGTTAATGTTCTTTATTTTATATGGTTATGCTAATCTGTAGAAGTCGTTGCTCCCTAACTTAGAGGACAAAAACGATGAAAAATACCTTTAAAAGAGCGATATATATATATATATAAGTATTTACCTATTAGGATTTGTACTTCCTAGTGCAATTAGGATTCAAAAAGTTGTGCCTAACTTGGAAGGCAAAAAAAATGAAAAATGACTTTAAAAGAGCGAATGATAAATAATACTTTATTACGTGAACACAATGTTTCTATTAAAGTATTTTCCTATTATGTTTTTTACTTTTTAGGATTAAAAAAAGAGGTCATACAAAAATTAGGATTATTAATACAGTTAAGAAAAATAGGTGAATAAACTTATATTCAACTAGTCATGAATCTGCACGTTACACGAACTATTTCCTAGTTATCCTGTATAGTGTACATACAATAATTTTGATACTTAAAAGGTGGTTTTGTATAAAAGAAAAATCAACACAAAATAAGCAAGTATCGAATATGTATTTCCATGTGATCGTGCCTTGTTAACATTTCATAAACAAAGTAAACAGATGAAGAAGAGAAATATTAATTACATAGTAAGGTAACATATGAAAATATGTTACTTTTTTGGATGCTTGGAATCTTGGTGTTGTTTGTACATTAAAATCCACTAATTAATAGCAACGCAATATCACAAAAACTAATTACATTCATTAAGTGAATACAAATTGCCCAATAAATAGGTAAACAGTTTAAAAAAAAAAGAAAAATTCTTTTAATAATAGAAATTATCAAATGAAATTATAAGCTAATGCAATATAATTTCATGGAGATATAATTGTAAGAGTGGGAGATAGATATAATTTAATGGAGAAAATACTGATTTAGATAATATGATCATTTACGATGATATTATTGTTTTCATTGTTTCAATTAGAATATAATATAATAGTTCAGATTTAATGAATTTTATCTCTGATTTTAAGCTTTAAATAGAGTTTATGTTGCAATCAAATATTTTTAATTTTTAAGAAAAAAATTAGAACTTTTAATAATGTTACACATAAAGTTAATTTTAAGGGTGAATATTCAAATATAAAATAGGACATTTATCAAATTTTTACCCTAATCTTAATAATTTTGGAGTTTAGCATCTAATATATATATATATGATTTACTTAAAATCAAGAAAAGAGAACTACTTGTATAGAAAAAAATTGGTTTTCATCCAGTGGTTATGGTATCTTCACTTAACCCAATTCCATTTCTTTTAAGGTCACAAATTTTGTGTTCTTTAAGAAATTTTTATTTGATGTGCAAAAAAGAATACTTATATATTTCAATTACATGTAATTTTATGTATTTTGATAATTAATTGATGTGTATCAAAGTAAACTGAACTCAAATTTGTTATACTTTTATAAGTTACTTTTTTTCGCATTACCGCTCTTGTAATGCTATAGATTCTAAATACAGTAGGATTAAATCCCACCCTTATAATCCTATAGAGGTGAAGTAGATAAAAACTTATAGGACTAAAGGTCAAATTACCCCCTGAACTTATAGTTAATGTGCAAATAAGTTGAATTTCAACTTTTCCAGCAAATAGGTCCAAAACTTTTATTTTAAAGGCCAAATAACTTCAAATTGAAATGAAATAATCGTGTGGAATGCAATCTCCTAAGGAAGCAGGTGAGTTTAATATTTTATCAATAGATCTATTGAAAAAGTCTTTCATTGTTTGAATAGGACTAAAACACTATATTTTAATTAAGAAAAATTAAACCAAATTAAAAATAAACCTTTTATCAATAGGACTAAAACACTATATATTTTACCCAGCATTCCTATCTTCACCGTCATCGCTCCATCCCTTCATCGCAGACTTCATCGTCAACACCAACCACGACAAAAAAAATAAAAAAATAAACTAAACTAACTCTAGGGTTTGGCAAAATGGAGATTAAACAGCTTCCTAGTGGAGGAGACAACGATCTCTCATCGTTGTCATCATCATCCAAAGCTCGAAGCTTTAATAGAATCAACAGATGCATATGAACCAAGGAACCAAGGAAGAAGAAGAAGAAGAAGAAGCTCTAGTTGCAGTGAAGGGAGCAGCCAAGAAACGACTATAGCCTGGAAAATTAACCGTTTGAAATTATGAGATGGGTCTTCCTAAAAGAGACTATCCTGGGCATCTCTATTTCAATTTCCTTTTTTAAATTGCTTCATTCTTCTCTTCTTCTTGAACTGTTATAAGTATTACATGCTATATTACTCTTGAATCTTGAGACTCCAAATGAAATGCCTTTACTGCTACCTATATATGTGCATGTGTTTATTTATGATTATTATTTTAGGCTCTGCAAGTGCAAGAGATGTTAAGGGAAAGGTTGTAATTCTTCTTGGCATGATTCGGCTTAATTCTTCATGGTATGGGGAGTTTGAATTAATATGGTTCGTGGCTTCTAGGTCCTCCTGTGCGGAGTTTTTGGTCTCTGCTGTTGTTGTTGTAGTGGTTTCCTTATATTTTTTGATGTTATCATTTTGGTTTTGTCTTCTATCAGTCGGGTTTTGTTTCTTATTGTTTGATGTTCAATTTTCTGACTTCTGTCAGCTGGGTTTGTGGCTTCTTGCTGCTGGTTTAGGATTTTTAGTTGTGTTTAGTTTTCTTGTTTTGTGGTCTTTTGTGTTCGTTCTTGTGGATGCTTAGTTAGGGAGGCTTTCTCAAATAGTTTTTCCCCCAAAATGAAATAAATGATTTTGTGCTGCTTAAAAAAAAGGAAAAGGTATGGCTTTAATTTGTAACTCATTGGGTGTGGTTAAAAAAAAAACAGAGGTAGCAGTGGTTGATAGGATGGCGGCTGCGGTGGGCATAGAGAGGCGGTGTTAAAGGATAGTGATAGGGAGGCGGTGATGGTGGTGAAAGAGAATGAACGGTGATTGAAAGAACATGGTCGAAGGTAAAAAATAATATAAAAATAAATAAATAAAATTTTAAAAAATAGCTTGTATTATTAAAATATTTTATCTCATAGCATGATATACAAACGTTGATTTTAGATAAAATTAGAATTAATTTAACTTTTAAATAAAAGTTTTAGACCTATTTGTTGAAAAAATTGAAATTCAACTTATTTGCACATTAGCTACAAGTTCAGGGGGTAATTTGACCTTTAGTCCAAAACTTATAGACACAAATATATTATTTGTGATGCCCAAAATATGAAGTAATTGGACATCTCGGAGCATAATTTTCTTCAACATTTCTAGAATTTGTGAGTACCAACAGCCCAATTATGGATTTAATACTCAACAGAACTAAGAAATCATGGGAGCATTACATTTCTTATTTTTTCATGTCCAAGTTCCCTACAATTACTCCATCATCAAGAGCACCACCCACACATAGTTCACGAAGATAACATTTAAGCTAGTAGCTAGTTAATTAATTGTTCACTCATCTATTAGCTCAATGATGTGGATTTGTGAACCGTGCATACAATGAGAATAATGATCACACACCATCAGACAAGTAGCCCAGTGAAAATTTTACTTATAGCAAGATAAGTTTATTCCATGTTAGAACAAAACTTAAAGATCAAATGTGTACACTAGTTAACTAATCATCCCTGTTTGCGATAATCCACACCTGTTTCATGTTCTTCAATCCTTTGCTTCACGGAATCAGTATCTCCATGCCTAGCAGCTGCCTCTTTGGCACCGTTGAAGGTCTTATCCGAAGTTTGACTAGCAATACCTCCATCTTCTGCTACATGGGATGTTTCCTCAACCTTTGTCTTCTCCTTTGCAACTCTTCTGAATTCATCAGCTAGTGAAGGCGCCTTTTCTTCTACTCCAGGCAATTGACTGAATTCCTTCCTGCTGCTACTACTACTTTGTTTATATCTCTATACACCCCACACACACCAACCATTTAATTTGTTATTAATTGCCCCAAAAAATGGGTACACCATCAATTACAAGATTTAAAAAACATATACCTTATCGTCAAGACTTACCTGTAATGTATACATACCTGAATGTTTTACACTCCAATACTAGATACCTCAATTATTTAATACTTAGTAGCCTATTAATCAAGTGCTTAATTGGATATTTCCATTAAAATAGTAGCCTACGTCGATTCAAGTACAACCCAACAATTTGAATCATCATATATGCTTACATGATACATTGCTACTTTTCTATTATAATCATAAGGGTTAATTATTGTTTCAATCGCTGAATGAAAATAAAATGCTCAAATTTTTCATTGATCAACATCCTTATTATCATGTAAAAAAAATCTTGAACTCTTACAAGGTTATAATATTAATTTTCTCTTCTTTAATTATTGGAGAAACTAACAGTGTAGCCCAACTTCTACATAGCCCTCCCAATACAAATCTCATTCCAAAATCCCACCCTAAAAATAATTAACTCCTCTAAATATTAAAATTGAGACACCAGTGGTCAGCTATGATGCATAGACATTTTAATCAATAGTGTCCTTATTTTCTCATGTCAGTGCTATCTAAATTTAAAATATAGATGCAATTAAAAGTCTTTTTTTTTGTGTTCGTATCCCCTTTCTCATGTCTCCTACATGTCTCCCCTCCGTGTGATACCTAGGTGGTTAACTCTCCCCTTTGCGAAAATCCTAGACCCAAAAACTTTAAATTAACATTATCCCTTCACTCACATAAGTTGGCATGATGATGCTATTGCCATATAAACGTGAAAGAAAATGATCATATGCAATACAAAATGGAAGAACCAAATTAACACACAATACAGTACTTTTTCATTAAGTAAAAACAATATAAACAGTGAACGGTGACTTGGATTAGATCAAAATCATAATAAAATTTAAAGGGCAGAAAAAATTTTCACTAATAAAGGATAATATTGTACATACCTTGATGATGGAGTTGTACAGATAATATGATGTTGGAAGTCTAGTGTTTATCAATGGTCGTGAGAGTTTACAGAGAAGCGAGCTTGAGTATGTCATGGTGTTCAAGCCCATATACTACACAGACATGTATATATACAAGTTTTATTTGTTGAGATGGATCAAAATCGAAAGAGAGAAATGGTATAAGAAGTTGAAGATGAAGATATGTATGAAATGTGTGTTTAGCCGCCATTGCTGATGAGATGAAATGTGGAGTTAATAGTAACGTGTCTCAGTTTCTAGGAGTAAGGTTAATGAGGGCACGTGGTGCTTTGTATGTTTGACATTGTATTTAATTTTTTTGGCCAAACATTGTATTTTATTTAAGCCATGCAATTATTTTTACATTTTACTAAATCGTATAAATTTGGATAATATACATACTTTTATTTTTATGTATCCTTCACATTTAAAACGATTTCTATCCGACAACACCAGATTTTGCATCCAATTGGAGAATTATTTCACTTCAAAAAAAAAAAAACTTACAATTAGAAAACAAAATTTCTCTTTTTCCAAATAATATATATATAGTCTAAATAATATAAAATTTTAACTTTTAAAACAGTCGATTGTCATAAAATTATTGTGATTATATCACATAAATTTGAAATAAACTTATTTGAATAAATCAGTTATACAATATAAATGAATAAAATGTACAATTAAAATAAAGGTGAACTAC
>CATIWM010489310.1:0-31300 GCA_949671775.1 Mallotus repandus
CATAGAACATTTGATGAAATTCTTCAGTATCTGACACTTATGGGTTGATGCATGCCATGATGTGAAATGCTTGACAAAGATTCAGACTTGATAAAAAGGCTTCATACTCAGAGTGTATTTGAGCGAACCTCAGCCGAGAACTGTTCCTGATGATACCTTCGAACAGTATATAATGGGAATAGAGATATTGATGGTAAGTGTCGATCTTCTTGAATGTATATTCTGACTCTTCTCTTTCTCCTTATTTGTAGATGGCTGACTATTATACATTTGCGGGTGGGGTACTACTTTCAGATGTTGATCAGGAGCAGAGTCAAGATCAAGGGCAGGAGCCAAAGATTATTGACCTCACTCTAGAACAGGAGGAGCCTTCTGAGACTCGGGTTGAGCAACATGTCGACATTGCAAGACATCCTCCAGTTGAGCATGCTCAAAAGAGGGCTACCAGGTCTTCAAAAAAGCGCTCTCGAGGCAAAGGGATATCCGAGGATGAAGAGGAGCTGGTAGAAAATATTTTCGTCAAGCGTCTAAGACTTTCCGGATGCCCGGACACAAAGAAGTGGATTCTTTACAAAATGAGTCCTCTGAGTATCCTTAATCCATAGGTTAGAGACCAATATGCCAAGTCCTTACGCTTGTTGGAGGACGTGCAGAGGTGGAAATACATTGGAAGAGGTGAGCTCTTCAGCTCTTTGATCACACATGCATTAGAGGTAAATCAGAACGTTGGCCTTTAAAGTTCATCCTCAATATTCTGAATGCTGATCTCTTTTCTATTTTGTTCACAAATGGCGCAAGGCTTACTGCTAGCCAAACATGAGCATTTTATCCTCCATAGTGAGTATAACTTTAAAGAGGTCGAAGTCGGCACCATTGCCGGGGACTACAAGAAGAAGTTAGGGGCAGCTAGGCGTGCAGTGGAGCTTACTGAAGCATAGCTTCAGGAGGCCAAGTCTGAGGTTAAATCCCGTCAAAGGAAGATCTAGGAGCTCAAGCATTCCAAGGTTTAGCTTATTGAGAAGATTGAGGAATAGGATTCTGAACTTGCTGACCTGAAGGAAAAGCTGGCCAAAGAAAAAGAATGTCAGAAGGATGACCTGAGGTCTTATTAAGATATGGTGTCAGGGTTCCTCAAAGCGTACAGGTCGGAGTGTAAAAGAATTCTGCTTACTCAGTATCCTGACTTGGACTTCTCTGAGTTCGACAAGATAACGCCGAATGACCTGGCCAAATTGGCTGTTGCAGATGAAGCTACCAGTAAACCTACAAAAAACCACCGAAAAGGCTCAGGAGTCGTCAAGAAGATAACCATTATTGAGGGGTCTACTTCTGAGTGACCGATGGGTCCGAACCACCCCAGGGAGAAATCTTCAGCTGAAGCTGGCCCAGCTGCTGCTGCTACTGTGGTGCCCGAGAATCCAACTTTAAAGGATGTAAATGTAAATGTTTCCTTTGATGTTATCTCAATGCCTCTTGAGTCTGAGGCTAATGTAAACACATAAAATGTTTTCCTTTTTTGTAGAGATAATTAAAGATGAATGAAATTGTATTTTATTTTATTAGAGTTCATCTTCTGTCTAAATACAACTTCTTTACTGATAGTATTTTCTAAGGCTATCTGAGTTCCAATATCGGGGCAGTTATTTCCCATGCATATCATTTATCTTGTACGTGCCCCTTGTAGCTTTTTTTGTGACTTGATAAGGACCTTCCCAGTTAGGTTCGAGCTTCCCAATTTTGAGACTAACTTTACCTATATCTGCTCTTCTTAGCACAAGATCTCCGACCTTAAATTATCTTAGTTGGACATGCTTGTTATGATATCCGGCTACTCTTTGCTTCTGAGTTTCTGAGACTATAGATGCTTGCTCCCTTCTTTCCTTAAGCAAGTCTAAGCATATCTGAGTATTAAGATAATTGATGTTCAGGTTGAACTATCTGAAGACTCGATAACTTGATGAGCCGATCTCGACAGGTATTACTGCATCCATTCCATATGTAAGCCTAAAAGGCGTTTCTCCTGTTGAGCTTCTGGGTGTTATTTTGTATGCCCAGATGACATTATTGAGTTCCTCCACCCAATTTCCTTTCTTTTCATCTAGCCTTTTCTTTAGCCCTTACATGATGATTCTGTTAGTTTCTTTTGTTTGTCCATTCGTCTAAGGGTGAGCTACAGAGGTAAATCTGAGTTTGATGCCCAATCCTGAGCAGAATGTCTTGAACTTTTCATTGTCAAAATGCTTCCCATTATCTGTGATCAAAGTATGAGGTATGCCAAATCTGCAAATCACTTCTTTCTAAAAGAAATGCTGGATCTGAGCTTCCGTGATGGCTAGGACAGCTTCTTCTTCTATCTACTTAGTGAAGTTATCAATGGCTACTATCAGAAACTTCTTCTAAGACTTGAAGACTAGGAATGGACCTAGGATATCCATTCCCTAGACAGCGAAAGGCCAAAGAATTCTGATTGGAAACTGAGTATTGGAAGGCTTGTGAGTTAAACGAGCAAACTGCTGACACTTGAGGCATTTTTGAAATAGTTGATATGCATCTTTGGACATGCTGGGCTAGTAATAGCCTTGTAATAACGCCTTTCAAACTAACGAGTTTTTAGCCTCATGAGCTCCACATATTCCTTCATGAATTTCCCTGAGTACGTAATTATCCTCCTCTGGAGACACACATTTCAACCATGGGTGTGACAAAGACCTTTTGGAAAGTTCCTCATTGTACATGGAGTAGTGTGCAACTTTATTCTTTAATTTTTGAGCTTTGAGCTTATCTTCATTTAAAATGCCTTGCTCTAAGTATCGTATGAATGGCTTCATCCATTCAGCCACTTCCTGAATTTTCATTACTTCTGTTTCTTCACTGTTTGGCTTGGTGAGTTTCTCAGTTAATTCGAGCTCTTTGAATGCTTGATTGCCTTCTGACACTGATTTGGCCAATAAATCCACTTCTGCGTTCTCACTTCTGGGAATTTGCTGTATTTCCCATTATCATCCATCCAATTCTAGCTTCTACATGCTCAGCTCTTTAACCTGGTATGTGCCTTTCACCTGATTAACCACTAGTTGTGAGTCGAAATATACTTTAAGATGCTCAGCTTGAATTTCTATGGCCAACCTGAGGCCTATGAGTAGTGCTTTATATTCTGTTGTATTGTTGGTGGCATTATACTTAATTTGAACTGCATATTTAATTTTGACTTTGTTCGACCCAATTAGAACAATTCCTGCTCCGAACCCTTACGCTCAAGATGCTCTGTCTATATAGAGTCTCCATTCCAGATATGAAAGAAAGACTGCTTCTTCCATCATCATCTCTTGCATGAAATCTCCTAATGCCTGAGCCTTTATTTACTGGGAAGGCTCGCAGCTGATGTCAAATTCCCCTAGCTGAACTAACCATTGGACCATACATCCTGAAGTTTTCGGTCTCTATAGAATTTTCCTTAAAGGGAAGTTAGTTCTTACTACTATTAAGTGGGCTTGAAAGTATTGTCTGAGCTTCTTTGACATGTGAATGACTATCATGGCAAGTTTATTTAATTTGGGATACCAGATCTCAAAGCCTCTGAGGATTTTATTAACATAGTAGACTGGGCTCTGTTCACTTCCTTCTTCTCATACTAATACTGAGGCTATGGACTCATGACTAATAAAAAGATATAAATATAAAGTCTCACCTGGAACTGGTCTGCTGAGCAATGGAGGTGAAGTCAAGAATTTTTTAATTTCTTTAAAAATTGCTTCACATTCATCATTCCATTAAATTTTTTTGGAATTCTTCAAGGCTCAGAATAGGGGTAAGCATTTCTTCACTGAAAATGAGATGAACCTTCTGAGAGTCGTGATTCTGCCATTAAGTTTTTGAAGCTCGTTTAGTGTCTTTGGAGCTTTCATGTTCAGAATAGCTTCCATCTTCTCTGGGTTTACTTCTATTCCCCTGTGAGAAATTATGAAGCCAAGAATTTCCCTGCTTTGACTCTAAAGATGCACTTGTCCGGGTTTAGCTTAATTTGGTATTGATCCAGCATACTGAGGATTTACTCGAGATCCTTAACATGTTGCTCTACTTGATGGCTTTTGACTATGATGTCATCCATATATACTTCCACATTCTTCCTAATTTGATCTTGAAACAGACAATTCATCAGCCTTTGGTAAGTAGCTCCAGCATTTTTCAACCCAAAAGGCATGACCTTGTAACAGTAAAGGCCTTCATAAGTGATGAATGACGTTTTTTCTTCATCTTCCTTCTTCATTGGAATCTGGTGGTACCTTTGAGTAGCATCGATGAAGCTATATAAATTGTGGTAAGCGGTTGAGTCTACCAGCTGATCAATTATTGGCAATGGGTAGCTATCTTTGGGGCATACTTTATTGAGGTCCGTGTAGTCAACACACATCTTGTGCTTCCCATTGGCTTTTTTAATCAAGACTACATTGGCTACCCATTCCAGATGTGTAACTACCCTTATAAATTTGGAATCTAATAGCTTTCTTATTTCCTCAGCAATCACTTTTTGTCTTTCGTGCTCAAATTTCCTCTTCATCTAGATTACAGGTTTTATTCTTGGTAGGATGTTCAAGCTGTGTGACTCAATCCGAGGATCTACACCCACAATCTCAGTTGCTTCTGAGGCAAAGCTATTTGAGTGTTTTTTGAGAACTTTACTGATACTTTTCTTAGTGTTTTCATCAAGCTCGCTTCCAATTCTGACCATTTTGCCTCTGTCTATTTGTAGCGTCTAAACTTGCTCAACTGGTTCTAGATTGGCACCTTTTTTTTTTTCTATAAAGATACTAATGGGAATGCTTCTGGCTCGGGCTTGACAGCTAATTGATATCACCATTTTACCATGGACTGATCTCCATGTATGGTTATGACTCAGTTTTCTAGAGGGATCTTCATGGTCAACTGCCTAATGCTTGTAGCTGCATCAATTTTGTATAGAATGGTCATCCGATGATACTATTATAAGTGAGTGGAAGGTCTACGATGTTGAATAGAGATCTGATTGCTTTTATATCTCCAGTTTCTCGATCTCCAAATTCTATTAATAGTTCTACTATCCCCATGAGCTGAGTTGTTCCTCCATAGGAGCTTGTGATGGGATTCTTAATGGTTTTAAGATCAGTGATTGAGCCTCCCACAGCCTGGTAGGCGCTCCATAAGAGTGTGTTGACAGCGCTTCCATTATCTATCAAAAGCCTTTTTACCAGATAATTTTGAATGTATGCACTAACAACTAAGGCATCATTATGGGGGTGCCGAATATGTTCTCCATCTTGTGGTCCAAATGTGATAGTTGGTCTTTACAACTAGCCTTCCTCTTTTTGAGTTCTTTTCAACCTCTTCCCTCTAGGTTCTTCTCCTCCAACTATCATATTAATAACTCCAGCTACTTCATTCCAAGCCTTTTTTGCTTTCGACTTATCTTCATTCTCATCCTCGAAGTCCCGATGTCTTCATGATATGTTAGTGAATTTTTCAAGTTTACCATTTTGTATTAGTTGTTCTATGGCTCTTCTTAATTCCCAGTAGTCGTCGGTGTCATGGCCATACTCTCAGTGATATTGGCAATATAATCTTCTATATTGCATCGCTCTTTTATTAGGGCTCGATCTTCTTGGTACATGTATTCCAACCCACCTTATTTGCTCTGATCCATATGAGGATCTGTGATTTAGTAGCATTCAGAGGGGTGTAATTTTTAATTTCCTTCCTGAATCCGCCTGTTGGGTTCCCTGCCGAATTTTTAAAGTAAAGATATTTGGCTTTGAATCTCCTTAGCTCGGACCTTTCATCCCTCTTGAAGGGTATTCTGTCATCATCCCACCGCAGCCTTCTCTTTATTGAGTTTTATTAGTTTCATTGCCATAGACATTACCTCAGAGAAGGTAGTAGGCTCTTTAGTCATGATCTTATCTTTCAGCTTTCTTAACCCTGTCCCATTTTTCATCGCCTCTATAGCCACTTCGTTACTTAAGTTCTCGATCTACATAGTGACTTTGTTGAATCTGTTTAACTAGCTTTTCAGTGATTCTGTGGCTTCTTGCTTGCACATCCAAAGATCATTTATGTTCTTTGCAGGTGGGATATTGGCGATGAATCGAGTTCTGAATTTCTTTACCAACTCTTCAAAGGATGAAACTGAATTTTTAGGAAGTTGGTAGAACCACCTCTGAGCAGTTACGCTTACCCAGGAAGACTCAGCACAATATTCAATCATTCACATTCTGCAGCATCATCTTAGTTTGGAATGAAGAGATATGGATGATCAGATCTTCGGTGCCATCGAATTAATCTAATTGAGGTAGTTTGAAGTTGGTCAAAATTTTGATTCCGATTATCCCGCTTACGAAGAGTGTAGTTCCCTTCAGGACACATTCATCTTCCTTTTTTAGTCCCGTCTAAGCTTTATGAATTGCTTGCGCTAACTTCTGAGCTATCTGGGAATCATCTAGGTTGAGATGACTTATACTTGATTCGCCTTCCTGATCTTTCTAGGCATCTTTGTCCCTTCCGAGAATACTCTGAGATGCCATGGGTGGTACATTATTTTTTGAATTAGCGGCTCTGGGTTTATTCTCTTGAATTAAAGCATTCAGTTGTTATTGTATGAGGGTTATCTAGGCTTGGATGTTTTAGATCATTGCCTTTTTATCTGAAGGAGGCAGGTTAAGTGTACGGGCTATTGTGTTTATATCTGGTGTGCATGTGATAGGGTTCCTGAAAGGCTGGGGAAAGGTACAGAAAGAATGGGCCGACTAGCATGATGCAATAGGGAGTAATAAGGAAAGCTCGTACCTGGGATTGCCCAACCTTGGGTAACTCCGAAAAAAGGGATTTGAGATTATGGTCCCACATGATGAATAAGGGCTAATAGGTCAATGGGTAAGATGGGGGCTAACGAGTTAATAGGAGGAATAGAAGCTGATGGATTAATGAGAGTGTCTGGGGTTGTCCCTGGTGGATTGATTTGAGTGTTGCTAGATGCTGGCAGGCTGGATGCCATGTTTGGTGTTGCTTAGCTCGGCAGATTCATGATAATTTTGACTCGAGAGATTCCCACTGACGATGCCACTTGATAACTTAATTTCGGAACCTCCGAGTCCAGCTGTCAAGTAATCAACAAAGTGGCAAAGTGAGATGTGGGGTTTCCCCCACAAACTCTCCGATGCTTAAGTAAGATAGGCTAGAGAGAGATTTTTAGAGAGATAATGAGAATAAGAACTAAGAGAATTAAATGAATAATATGAAGAGAGGTGAGGAGTATTTATAGGAAATGGGATGCTCAAACTTGAGAGGAATATGATTCCTCTTCCTTGTAGGATTTGTCCCTGCTCGAGGCAATTGCTTCTGATCCAGAAGTCTTCCTGATGAAGGACTCTTCCAGATGAGGGACACCTTTTCCTATTTGGACTTGGTCTTCCTTGTTCTGCAAGTTACTTTAAATTAGAAATATAAATTATTAGTTGAATAGGAATATACCTGAGGGGTATCAATGTTACAATCCCAAACTTCTAGTTCAAGGACTTTTGTCGTATAAATTCAACTTTCTTTTTCTTATGAAAGTAAAATTATTTAATTATGGATAAAGTTAAACCAATGCGAATAATCTATACAAAAAGAATGATCTATATTCTATATGCATATTAAATGCTGAATTTCAAAGTTGTTAAGTCTAAAATTTGACAAATATTTTTTTTCCATAATTCAACATTCACTTTTAAGTGTTTATATTTTGAATTATTAAAATCCACAATATTTTAATGTAAATAATACTATAAAAAATTATATCCTTCTTTTGAAAATCCTATTATAAATCATAATACAGTTCATACTCTATTAAAGTCAAATTTTCATTTAATATTTATTTGATAAATTATCATAGATTCTATATTCAAATATTCAATTAAATAATTTATTTCTAACTAAAAATTAAAATACTTTATTTGATAAATTATTTTAGAGTCTATCTCTAAAAATATCTAATTAAATAAAAGATTGATTTATATAGGAAAAACTATATGGTCTATCCTCAACTTTGAATCAATTATCAATCTAATCCTATTTTCAAAGTTATTTCAATTTGCTCCTCCAACTTTTCGAGTTGTTCAAATTCTATCCAGACGAAATTAAGCTCATGACAGAGATGACATAGCCATCTGATGTAGCATAAAAGTGGCTGACATGGCAAAAAATTAAAAACTTAAATCTCACACGATCAATTATATCCTCAACTATATACCAATTATCAAGCTAATCCTAAACTTTTTGAGTTTTGACAAATCTATCCATACAACAATAAGCTTGTGCCATATCTAACATGGCCATTTTACATGGCATAAGAGCGTCTGACTTGGTAAAAAAAAACTTTAAAACTCATCATCTTACAATGACAAAACAATGTCACTTTTCTTTTTAAAACGGTGTCACTTTGGGTTGAATATGGGCAAACGTATTTGTTTTAAAAAAGCACATTTTACACTAGTTCAAAGTGCTAATAAACATCACTTTCAACCCTTCTTTCTCCCATTGACCTTTCTCAACTGATTAAACAATAACAGACTCCTTTCGTTCACCTACTCATCATGCCATTAAAAATAGTCACACATGGAATTCTATAAAAAATAACAAACAAGAAATAAGAGCTTCATACATAATTATGAACAAAAGCACAAACTATAAAAAAACAAATAACATTACAACACAATAATGAATGCTAAAAACAATTAAAATTACAAAACAATAAAAAGAAAAAGTGAACCATTTTGGTAGTGTAAAACGGTGAGTTTCAAAAATTTTTTTTTGCCATGTCAAACGCTCTTATACCAAGTAAAATGGCCACGTCAAATATGACACATACTTATTGTCGTATGGATAGATTTGACACAACTCAAAAAGTTTAGGATTAGCTTGATAATTGGTATATAATTGAGGATAGAATTGATCATGTGAGTTTTAAGTTTTTAATTTTTTTTGCCATGTCAGTCACTCTTATGCCACGACAGATGACCATGTCATTTCTGTCACAAGCTTAATGTCGTGTGGTTAGAATTGGAACAATTCGAAAAGTTGGAGGAACAAATTAAAATAACTTTGAAAATAGGATTAGGTTGATAATTGATCCAAAGTTGATGATAGAACAGATAATTTTCCCATTTATATATAATACTATATATTTATTTGTGCTAATAAATATATGTATCACCAATCCTTGAGTTTTTACTAGGTCATTCATGATTTTAATGGTGTAAACAAAAGAGATGTAAAAGGATTTTTTTTTCCCTATTTATATTTGCAAATTTAAACTTCAAACCCCTAACTAATTAAATTATTTTGATTGTTATTGATTTTTAGGTGCAAGAATTATTGCCCTATGTTCATGATGTGTCCTTTAAATATTATCATGACTAGATTTTAGATTTATGGTATGTCAAAACTCAATAATAGAAATATAGAGATACGTGTTTAATTATTAAATAAATTATTGAAGGCTATAAAGAGTTTTCGATTTATTTTCAGCTTTTGCATGATGCGTTTTTATATAATGATTTTATAGATTTTTAATTTTCATAGTGGCTAAATTAATTGACATCTTTTTTCATATTTAAAATTTTTATTTTACATTTTTCATTAAAATGATTTAACTCTTACAATTATTTAAATTATAAAACTAAAAAAATATTTTTATTTATATATTTTGTAATTTTAAATTTATTATGTTTATTTAATTTCAATACTTTATGAATTGTCATAATTTTTTTTATTAAAGGTCGTATCCGAATATATTATTAATATCTTATATTTGCAATACATCATGTAACTATCCATATATTTTTCAAAAATAAATAATTTTGTTTTTGAAAATTACTTAATAATTTATAAATTATATTTTATTAATATTATTTAATTTATTTATTTAAATTATTTTATTCATTAAAAATTCAAAATAATTAAATAAAATATATTTTAATTTAATGTTTGTGCATTGCGTGGATTCACAACTAGTCTATAACTATATATATATTAAATGTTGAGCTCTAAAATCATTAAGCTAAAAATTTGACAAGTGTCCATCTTCATATTTAAGTATTCACTCTAAAAGCTAATGTGTCAAACTATTAAAAATCTTAATTTTTTATTAAAAATAAAATATTTACCACAGTTATTTAGTATTATTTTTTTTTAACTAAAACACTATCATACATATTTCAGTACTACTCAAATTTTAAAAATATTTATTTATTATATTTTTCTACCTTAAATCACTCAAAATATTTTTTCCAAACCATTAAAAAATTACAGTAATTACTTAGTATTATTTTTTTTAACTAAAACACTATTATACATACTTCAATATTGATCTAATAATTCTAAAAATAAATCTTATTATAATTAAAAAATTATGGCAACAAAAATTAAAGAAAAATAAAATTAGTATGATATATTTTATTTTTAATTTATTCAGTTATTATTCTATACCAATTATTTATCTAATGATTTTATTTTACAAAGTCATTAAGTCATTAAGTCCAAAATTTGACAAGTGTCCATTTTCATAATTCAGCATTCATCCTAAAAACTCATGTGTTGAGATATTAAAATTCACAATATTTTTCTATAAAAAATCTTATTTTAAAATGCACATGTTTTGTTCAATGTGAAACACTCTTCTATTATATTTAAAATATTACTCTTCCTTTCTATCAAAAATCATGTCTTTTATTCTAATTAAAAAAATTAATTTTCCAACTATTTTCAATTTTTATTTTATTTATTCAATTATATTATTATTATACATTTAAAAATATAATAAAAATAATAAAATAAAATTATTACAATAATTTTTAAGTTCTTATTTTTATATTTAATTAAATTTTTATTTTAATTTATTAAAATTATTTAATTATTTATTCTAAAATATATATATATATATATATTATTTATAGTCCGTGTAATTACACGTGCGAATTTAGTATTATAAATTAATATCATGGTATACTAAATAATAGCTCCTTACTCCTTTCAAGATATACATACGTCAAAGGTTCCATTCATATCACCTATTCCTCAATTTTTTAAATAATATCATATATGCTAAATTATTCCAATTTATGAACATTAGTATTTTATCAAATTATAAGACTTTTTCCCAGTCCTGCTTTCTTTGTTTTCTCGTTCTCCTGTTGAACGACAGCATCAGCAATAATTCATTGATGGGCCAAAATGGTGGTGTCTGAGAGTACAAAAACTCCTTCCAATAAAGGAGGAGCAACAACTATAAGCCAATTTGAAGGACAAACAATGGCGACATAGCTAGGGTTGGATGGACATTGGACAGGAGAAACTTCATATCTATATCAATTTCCCCACAGCCACCACTGCTCTCCAACCTTCAAGCACAATTTATCTTTATCTTTATCTTTATCTTGTTTGTTGGCCCACACCGGAAACTTCCAACAATGAATATATTTTTGTACCAAGATACACGCCGCAATTCGCGATATATACAGTACTATCACGAGTTGTGACATTTTTAATTTTGCAATTCATGCAATTTTTTTTTAATTTTATTTTTTTGAAAATTTAATTATTTTTTTCGAATCTAAAATCTAAATTGCACACGGATGAACCTGTCATATAAGGATTTAAACACTTATAATCTGAAAAAAAATTTTAAAAAAAATCCTAAAATCTAAATTGCACATGGATGAGTGCATGAACCCGTCGTGCAAGGATTTAAACACCCATTGTCTGTAAAAATAAAATTTTTTGTGTAAACTTTTTTTTAATATAAAACCTAATTGCACACAAATAAACCCGTAGTATAAGAATTTAAACACCGAAGCTTGTAAAATTTTTTTTAATAATCTATGGATTTAAAAAAAATTAAACTAGGGGCAATTTGATAAATGTGACGCAAGTTGCGACGCTTTCCATATTTTTTTTTGACTGAATTTTCCTGGACAACGATTGTTTCATAGCTATATAATAATAATAATAATAAAAGGGATAACAACAATTTAAATCTTATAAATTATATCACTTTTTTAATTAAGTTCTGCAACTTTTATTATTAACCATTAAACTCAGTTAATAATTAAAAAATTAGCCATTAGTCTTGCTCTGATATTTCTAACGGAACTTGTCCATGTGACTTGAAACATGCCTATGTGGTTGATGATATCATCAAATGTGCTACCATGTTCGACGGCCATATTATTCTATGTGCCACAGTGGATTGTCACTACCAAATTGATTTAGGGTTTCTAAAATTTAGGAATAAAAATTATACTTGCAGACACTTTTAGGGCCTGTTTCGTTTTAGAAAAAAAAAGCTTATTTTTCAGAAATTTTTATAAAAAATGAAAAATAGAAGTTATTATTTAATAATGATATTTCCAAATTTAAAAAACTAGAAACTATTTTTCAAATTTTTCAAATTATAAAAGATTTTAAAAAACTAATAAAAGATGTTTTCCAAACTTTTCAATTAATATTTAAATATTACTACAACCTCCGCTACCACCACCACAACTACCACAACCTTCCTTGCCTCCACCTATTTCCACCACCACCACAACCTCTACTACCTCTACCTCCACCACCACCATCATAACTTTCACTATCTCCACCACCACAACTTCCGCTACTTCTACCATTACCACCACAATCTCCGCTATCACCACAACCACCACCACCGCCATAACCTCCACTATCTCCACCACTACCATAACCTATGCCACCTCTACCACAGCTTCATGATATAGTGGCTGTGGCAACACCACTATTGTCACCGCCACCTCGGCCACCATCACCACCCATAACCTCCTAACACAATGGTTGATCACCACCACCACCGGCACCGTTGTCGCAACCTCCGGTACCAGTACCACCACCATCATAACCTCCACTACCTCCACCACGACCACAACTTTTGCCACCTCCTCCACTACCATAGTCTCATGACTTCAAATTGAAATTAAGTAAATGTGCATGATTTAAATTTTTATAAAAGAAATAAATTTAAGATTAAATACTATCATATGAATCACAATAATTGTTATTATATTAAATAAAAAATTATTATAATAAATTTTATCAAAAAATTATGAGAATATGAAAAAATTACAAAATGAAAAGTAACAAACAAATTAATTTTCTATTTTTTTATTTTTTATTTTAAAAAATAAAAAATTGAAAAAAAAACTAGAAAAGAAAAAAAATATATTTACCAAAACTAAACCGCCCTTAATTTTTGGTTGTGCTACCCTCTTGCTTTTCTGTAATCTCTTATTGTTTTAAAAGAAAAATCTCAGTTTCTCCACATGTGACAACCACCTGTGGAGCACAAAACGTTAAATTAGTGAAGAGTTTAAGGGCCAGTGAGGTCCTCTCCTTATTAATCTCTACACGCTGAGCTAAAACCACAGAAAAAGAACTACTTAATTAGCACAAATAATTACTACTGAGTTTTAGTAAAAGGAAAGGGAAATGACTTACTACAACAATTATAAGAGCTGAAAAACATATAAAATCAGTAATTGGTTTAGCTAAGTTTTTTTTTTTTTCATCTGATGCGTCTGATATTTGATATCCCGTAAGATTCGACTAATCTGGATTCGACCCAGGTTGGATCCTAAAGGGCGGCAAAGGTCTCTCTATTAACACTTTTGCATACGTTAAGACTCGAACCTAAGACCTTACTTAAGCGGTATCAAACCACAGCTATCTGATCCACCGCTAATGGGTGTTTAGCTAAGTATTTAATTTCTACATCTTCATAAAAGCTCCACTAGTTATCACCCGGTAATATTGATGGAAGGGATTCAATAATTTTCCTAAGAGATAATGATTCATAAGTCCTAAAAGTTATGCCATTTTTCAATTAAATCCTATAAGTTTTAAATATTTCAATTGTGTTCATTAATTTTTTATAAATTGCACTATTAGTCCTAAACCATTAAAAATGAGTCAGTTAAGTCCTCAAATATCCTTGAAATTGACTAATGATGTATCAATCACGTAAAAATAGCTTCAAAACACATAATGCCACATTGAAAAAATATACCATGTCAGATTTTCAATATCAAACTTTAGAGTTTCATTTTGCAATTTGATATGAAATCAAGTGAAAATTTATGGAGAAAAAATGTTTTTAGCTGAGAGAGAAAATTTCTTGTCTCCCTCTAAAAATGGCTGGTTTTATAAAAAAGAGAAACAAAAAATGAATAATCAGAGTACCATCGCCATCGAGTAATGCGAGAATTGAAGCCAAATTTTTCAATTTTTGGTTTGTTTCGTGCTTGTTTGTCTCTGGTTTCGTTGGGGAAATGAGAAAAATTAGTGTGTTTCATTTCAAATCTTCAAGAACCTGAGGCTCCAACAGATTGGACTCAGTTTGTTGCTAAAGGTTGTCATTTTAATTTAGAATCCTTAAATCAATTTGGTAGTGAAAATTGAGCGTGGCACATAGAATGACATGGTCATCCAAAATGGCAGTATATCCAATAATATCGCTGCCCACACATAGCACATTTCAAGCCACATATACAAGTTCTGCTAAAGATAACAGAATAAAATTAACAGTTAATTTTTTAATTACTTACTGAACTCAACAATTAATAATAACGATTACAGGATTTAATTGGAAAAATTATATAATTTATAGGACTCAAATTATTATTATCCATAATAGTAATAATAATAATAATAACAATATAGCGAGAGCGAGACCATTACCAATGGTGATGTGAAAAGATTAAATCCTTCATTTGTGCCACTAGAAAATCGAATTTGGAACGTTAAGATCCCAGAACCTCATCATTGACCAATTTGATCAAAACATTATTGGCTTAATAATATTTATTCAATTGTTGCAATTAGTACTTTTGAATACTTGGGTGTTAATTTAATGCTATGTTTAGATGTTAAAAAAATTATTATGAATTTGAGTTAGGTATAAATTTTTTAATTGATAATTATATAAATTTGTATTGATTAAAATTTAATTTTAAAATTAATAAATGAAAATTTTAAATAATTTTTAACTATGCGTTAATTTAATATTTTAAATTTTAAATTAACATTATGCATTCAAATGCTAAAAGTGAAATTTAAATGTCAATAAACCAGTTTTTATTAATAGGAGGTTATACAACCTAAATATCAGTGGATTATACAGCAAGAAGAGGTAGGTCTCTCCTTTTAAATTTAATAAAATGAATTCCACAAACCAACAGTAATAGAATTCAAATCCTGTATCTCATAATGCTCATAGAGGGAAGTAACCGCTAGACCTGTACCTGATTGGCATCACTAAACCATTTAAAGCAAGCAATACTTACATGTTTTTTACATATGATATGGTGCACAATTACAATATATTTCCAACTCTAAAGTTATAAGGTCATTTTTCTATTTCAAACTATAGATGATTCTCTTTTTAATTTTTTTTTTTTTGAAGAAATAAAAAATTGTGATTTCTTTTAGAAAACTGATTCTGTAATTAATAAAAAAATTCAAAAAAAATCATAATCTCTATTTGCCAAATTAAGCTCCACCATATAAAATATACTAACATTAAGATAGGGAAAGGGTAGGGAAACATGTTTTTGAACTGGTAAAACACAACATCATGCATTTAAAACATACTAACATTGAGCATTAATGGTGTTGTTCTGTAAGAAACAAGTGATAAAACTCCTTGTCACATAACTACTTGACATGTTGGTCAATCACTTGCCCGTTTATACTCTTGAGTCAACCTCAGTAGCTAACATAGATGCACCCCAACAACACATACAAAGAGAATTGCACAATTTTCTACTGGGTTGAGAGGGAAAAAAAAAGTAAAAAGCAGAAAAAAAAACATATTAACAAAAAGAAAAGCTCGTGTGGAATGTTTGCTACTAGATATAATCAGATAAGTTAAAATTCAGTAAACTTATAATGCTAGTATTTTATAATAAAAAAAAAATCAATTAATATATTCAACTCGATCTTCAATATATCTATAATATGTATAAATGTATGAAGAGGAAGGAATAACAGACAAAATTACTAATTAGTATTCACTTATTGTTATATAAAAATTGGATAATTTAGTCATTTTCAATAAACAGTAAATTAAATTAATTAAAATATAGTTCTAATCTAATTTAAAATATGTTTCCTATTCTAAGATTAGCTTTGATTTTATCTCAAATAAAAATTAAATTAATTAAAATCTATTTCTAATTTAATTGGAATTATGTTTCCTACTTTGATTAGGTTAACTTCTATTTATTTCTAACAAAAATTAAATGAATTAAAAATTTAAATGTAATTTTATTGAAAATATTTTTATTTTAATAACATTTACTTATATTTTATCTAATATAAATGAAATTAGATAATATAATTTCATAAGTTTTATTAAATTAAATTTTATAACTAAATAAATAAAATTAAAATCAACAATATTTATAAAATAATTAATCATGAAAAATATTTATATAAAAATGTTGAAAGAATTTTGTATAATGATTTAAATAGAAAATTTATCAAGAATGTAATAAATTATTAAATTATAACTCTATGAAGTTTGTAAAATTAGATTATTATATAAATAAAAATGTTAAAAGAGTATTGTATAATTGTGCAGAATTATTTTTTGCTTAAAAACTAATTCTATACATAATATTTTTTCAATATTTTTAACATTAATACTTTTTTTATAAAAATAATTACAAATTTGTAATTCATTATAATTTAAATAGATTTTATATTAAAACAATTATACATCATTTTTCAATATTTTTTAAGGTTGATGGGCGTTTTGCTTTAAAAATACTTTACACAATTATACAAGACTCTTTTAACAGTTTTATTTATATAATATTCTAATTTTACAAATTTTATAGAGTTATAATATAAAAATTTATTACATCTTAATAAATTTTCTATTGAATAATTGTACAAAATTCTTTTAGCATTTTTATGTTAATATTTGTATAATTAATTATTTTTAAATATTTTTATTTTTATTTTATTTATTTATATATAAAATTTAATTTAATAAGACTTATAAAATATATTATCTAATTTCATTTATATTTGATAAAATAGAAGCAAATCTAATTAAAATAAAGAAGAAATTTTTCAACAAAATTACATCTAAATTTATATTCATTTAATTTTAATCTAATTGAAGTATGAAACATACTTCTAATTAAATTAGAATAAATTTTAATTAGAGATAAAATAAATATTAACCTATTCGGAAACATATGTTACATTAAATTACGATTATGTTGAAATTAATTCAATTTATTTTTTATTAATAAATAATTAAATTATTTAATTTTTATATAATATAAACGAAAACTGATTAATAATTTTGTTTATCCCTCCCTTTCATGTGTATTCATTTAAAGGTTAGCAAAGATAAGTAAAAGTCTATTAGAAATCATTTGATTGGTATATTTATTTGTAAAAATTATGAGATTTTCAATTCAAGTCTCTACAGTTATTTTTTTACTAAAATTGGTGAGAGTTTATCATCACCGCCTTTATAGTTCTCTCTATAGTGGGTGAAAAAAAAAATATCCACCTGCTATGTATTTCACAACCCATCCATTTCACAAAAATAAATAAATAAATAAATAACAAACTCTCTCAGGCTATGGACATAAAATATATATCATCATAACTACTTTTTTAAGAAAAAAATTGTAAGGAAGTAGTTTTTTTACCACTTATAATAACTAGTTTCTTACCACTTATATATCATCATAACTGGTCTTTCTTTACCACTTATATTATCACGAATTGAACCTATATAATCACTCAATCTTTGAAAATATAAGTATGTAATTGACGTGTATTTTAAGTATTTATTTTGATAATAAATGGCGGACATATACTTCATTAATAAGATTTTCAACATTTTAATGCATATATATTGTCATCATAGTTGATTGACATATGAGAAAATTAGTGTAAGAGGATCTAATAGTTTTACAAAGATATTATCTAGGACTTTGCACGTAGGATAGAGAAATACGATACATGCAAATGAATGGAACTAGTTTGAGACTGATTTTGTGTATAAATGGAGACATAGGTGTAGACATTCTCGGTTTGGGCCCGCAATGAGAGTCCGATGATGAGAAAGTACAGGCTTTGAATGCAAGAAAATCTAAAATCTTCTCTTGAATTGACTAGAAAGCCCAACTACTAAATCCAAGCTCAAAACTTAGAAAACCTATCCTAAAATCCACGAGCCTAAGATCAATAGTTCAGAGGCCAAAACACTAGCCAGAGCTGAAGAGATGATCGTCTCATCGCCTGCTCCACTTGTATGGGTAATAAATGCAGAAATGACAGCAGCAAGTGGATATGGCCCACCACCTTACTCCTTTGAATTTTGCATGTAAATGTTAATTTTTTGGAGAGAACAAGGAAAAAAAGTTATGGGCATGGGGACAAACCAAAAAGAGAGAGTCTTGTCAACTTGGGGGGAAGAGAAAGGGAGGGAAGAGAGATGATATAGGCTGAGGAAAGTGGGTAGAAAAGGAGGGTTCTGATTTTGGGAGAAAGGAGGAACGTTGGAGAAAAAAAAAAGAAAAAAACCAAAGAAGAGAAAAAGGGAGAAAAGAGAAAGAAAAAAGAAGAACCTAGGTTTGACATCCACCGTTCTTAAGAAGAAGAAAGCTCATCTTGCATTCAAAGGATTCAAGTCATCAAAAATCCATCTCTGAGGGCCACAATTAGGAGCTCCAACAATCTTTAATCAGTAAGAATATAGTTATTAATTTTTGTTCTCATTTTGGTTATCTTTAAATTGATAGTTAGTTCATTCCTCTTAATCATTTAGTATGATTTTGTGATTCTTTGTACATAATTGTTGTTTTTAATTGTATAAATCTGTATTTAAACGCCTATTGTCTGTTAAATTAATTTTTGCATCTGTCGACTAGGCGACACGTCGCTTTGAAGAGGTGAATCGCCCCTTCAAAGAGGCGAATCACCCCTTCGAAGAGGCGATCGTCTCGTTGAAAGAGACGTTCGCCTCTTCATTTGCAATTAATAGTTTCATCTTGATACTATTCATACTATTCACTTTTTTTTTGTTCTGTAACTCCAAAAAAATTTCCGTTTTAACCATTTTCACTAGAAGGATGAGAGGAACACGCTCTATGTTCAGTTTTCTTTTATTCGGTCAAATGGCTGAAATTTTGTGTGATTAAAATTCAGTTTTTTATTTGTTTAAAATGTTACTGTTACAAATTTTGTAAATGTTTTGGCCAATAAGAATGTGACACGTGGTGACTTCACTATACACAAATTCCATCCCATTTGTTTTCTATTTTACCTTCTGATAAATCGAACCGACTCAGTTCAGTTCTGTTCTGTTAGATTCAATTTATTTCGATTCGGTTTAATTCAGTTCAGTTCAGTTTGATTCATTTTGGTTCGATTCGATTTTGGTTTATTTACGTGGAATTATTCCTTTTATGTGTTTTCCCTACCATATACCATGATTTTGCATGTAATTTGTCAATATGTTGTGCTTGATTGAATACTTGTTTATATTTGCTTAAATATTTATGGTTATTATGCACGAACTAACAAGTTGGACTCTCCCTTTTAGCTTGATTAATTTAATATTTGTGAGAAGTCTAACCTTTTCGATTTTGTAGGGATTCTTAGATATTTGTGATTGTTTAATGCTTTTATCCTTTTTTAATTATTATTACTTCGAATTTATTTATTTTGTTTAATTTGTAATTATGAAAAGTATTGTAATCCTTAATCCCTTCCCCTTTTATTTGGAATGAATGGTTGTAAATTATCATTATTTATGATAAGCATGTAAAAGGACTAATATGCAAATTTGGTAAAATGTAAAAAAAAGGAAATGTTTACAATCCATACGATAATAAGGAAATAATTTAATAATCAAAGGTAATAAAATACAAAACTCCGCAAGGTTGGGTGGGCATTCAAAAGCCCATACCCAGTTTCCGAACCCGATCTCTGAAGACGACTTTTGGGCACCTCCATGGAATCCAGTTGCTGTAAGTGTGTCCCGGCTTTAACTCGGGTGGCGACTACATCTTCGATTAGGCTTTAGGACCTAATTCGTATTTTTTAGCAGGCCCTGAGCCCACACAGTGCCGCGGTCACCAACACTTGGGCGCGCGCTAAACCCCGCCGCCTACAGTGGTGACTCCACTGAGGATAGAGAAACTGATTCCAGTGTTTTGTAATTTGTCATCTTTGATTATTTCATCATTTCTTTTGCATTTTATTGCATTTACTACAAATTCCCACACATTGTGCACAATATTCCCAATTAGCCCGATAATAATCATTATTCTACTGTCTACGTTTCACTCAAACCTGGTGATGGAATATTTGGTTATTGTCACTCACGACACGTACTATCCATGTTGCATGGACCCTTGAGTGAGGAGACGTAAACGGATGTATATAGCTCTGGAAGCTTAAGCTTTTTACCCTTGACTCAGCTCATGTAATGGCCTAGCAACTTCCACTAAGATTTTTCCAACTGTGTGTTTTATGCCATATAGCAATCCTTATAATAAAGCCTAAGCCCATTAAGGATGGACTATGCCAAAGTTGGGCCTTTCATGCTCACTATGGCTCGTTAATATGGACTTTGGTTTTATTCTAAAGAATTGCTACTTGTCTTGAGAGATTTGTTACATCCGTTGGTTTTGTTATCCCTTGTTGATAATCAAAACCAGGCCAACAATCCTAGGATAAGGAACTCACCATTGAACATGCCTGTAGGAGAAATAAGGGTGGAGTTATCGATTGAAGAGCTTTGTCTTTTTTATTACATATTATGTGTAAATAGAGTATATGTTCTTTTCTTTTTTTTGTTAAACTGAGTCTACATTTTATGCATACTTGACATTCATTGCAATTTCTTTCACACAAAAAAATCATAAAAAATGAAAATGAAAAAAAAAAAAGAAAAGGTGCATTTTTCTTAGCCATGAGCCTCTTCTTGTTTGGAAGCATATCAAGGGAATTTAGCCCGCTGATATCAAGGATCCAATTGAATAATTGAGGCCAATTTACAAAGGTGCAGAATGGCGAGACCCTTTGATTTCGATTTTGAATCTTTCAAGAAAGAATTATTAAAAGAGATCGGGGATGAAATGAGACAAATGGGTAGGGACATGTTCCTTGAGATGATGGGAAAGATGCCTATGGATGGAGAGGACTCTGAAATTAGAACTGTTGTTGGTGTGCCATTCAAAGAAAAATTGAAAGCACTGGCAGATCCAACTGAGTCCGAATGGATGAAGGACATGACAAAGCAGATAAATCAACTGCAGTCTGCACTGAAGAAACATAGGCTCAATCTTAACTCTGACGACTTGGACCCAGATTTAGAGGACGAAGAACTGTTGCCCCAGAAATACAAATTCCTAAGTATAAAGAAGTACTGTGGCACTGATGACCCTCACTTGCATCTAAAGCAGTATGTCACTTACATGAAGGCCACTGGGTTGACTAAAGCTCAGATTGTCAAACAGTTTCCATTATCCTTAGAAGGAGCTGCTATCAATTGGTAATACACTCTGGATGTACATGTTCAGCAAGACTAGAAAGAGTTGTGTCCAACCTTCACCAAGTAGTATAGGCTGAATTCACAACTTAAAGTATCTCTCCAAGAGCTACTAAATATGATGCAAGGATCAGAGGAGCTTTTCACAGACTTTCTAGCTAGGTGGAGAGAAAAGTTAGCCAGATGAAGCATAGACCTGCAAAATCAGACCAACTGATCATAGCCATAGAAGCATGCATTCCACCTCTGGCCAGCAAACTGAAGGACATGGGCATAAGGGACTTTAAAGAGCTGTACCGATTTGGAGTACAAGTTGAAGCTAACTTGAATGAGAGCATTCATGAATAGTCGATGTCAGTTGTGGTTGTAATGATTTTGAACAATATTTTGCTACAACAGTTTTTTCTTTATGCTAATAGACATTTGATTGCCAGATTTACATGATTATAAATTTACTATGATTGTGCATGCTATCTTATGCTTGAATGAGATAGAGATTCAAAAAAAAAAGAAGAGCAAAAAAATCAAAAGGATCAAATCTCATAATTGACTTTCAATTTCTCTTCGGGCACTTTCAATCTCAGCTTCTCCTGAAATGAGTTCACCTTGTTCACCGAAATTAAAAAAACGTAGAAAAAACAGCAAAAAAAGAATATATAGAACAAAAGAAGAAGGAAAAGAAGAAATAAAGGAGAATAAGGTGAAATTAAGGAAAAGAAGAAAAAGAAAAGCTTTTGTTTTTGCCCCCATATTTGAAAAGTCAATCTTTTATGACCTTTTTTGAAAATTATCTTTCAATGACCATCTTCATAAATTAGTACCGATGGTACTAATCCCAAAATCCTAATCCAAAATGTCTACCCAATGTGATATGAAAAATGGTTGGTCAAAAAACTCATAAAGGGCTAATCAATAACAAGTATAATATAGCATGCATGATTATAATGAAAGAGTAATCATTTAAAATAGGCATGATTGTAATCATTTAAAATAGGCATGATTGACACATGTTAGCACATGAAGTGTCAGACATGGACTCCTACAAGTTTCGCAGCAATCAACAACATGAGTGGTATCAACGCCCGACAATCAACAGTAAGATTTTTGGGTGATCGGTAGTCAAAGTGGCAATATGAACAAAAAAATGGACCATTATCAGCATGAATTTGTAACCATCCAACTAGGATTGAAAACTCCCAAAAAGGGAGCGACCTAGGCAAAAGAGAGAAAATAAAAAGAAAAAATGAAAGACACAACTAGGATAAAAAAAACTCCTAAAAAGGGGGTGGCTTTAGCAAAAGAGGGAATATAAAATGAAATCGGTTGTGTTTTCATTCTGAGAAAAATAGTTCAAGGAATCAGAAGATTCTATTTTATGGTGAAAGAATGATAGGTTCTATCAATTCCTCAATCGGGGACAGACTTCAAGATCATGCGATGTGTTGAACTTTAAGAGTGACAGAGTCTTTCAAAAAATTCTTAAACTAGGGGCAGGTAGAGTCTTTTCTGTACAGAAGGTTAGGCATAATCGTCTTACGACAATGAAGCATTCTTAAAAGACGACCAACCAATGGGCATTCATTGTGGTCATCATTTCATCTTGATTATGAGGGGGTTTTAATTTCTATTCTATTTGGATAAATTGGACTCAATTTTGGAATCTAAATTCTTTGACATAATGAGGGCCAGTTCCCAAAGATTAACTCTAAACAGAAAAGGCATTTGGCTAAGTTTTTTAAGATTTCTTGTTTATCCGTGCATGGAATAACTTTTGCAAAAAGATGTTCATGCTTAAGTGTATTAGAATGATGCATGTCTTTACAAACAGTGCACATAAATGTTAGTTATCAAATCAGCTTTTGAAAGCTTTCAAAAAGCACGATCATGCATACATCAGTTTTGAATCTAGATACGGTGTATAAGATGCTTTTTTGTTTGTTTATTTTTGCCTGACGCCTGTACAGCTATATGGAATGTTTGTTTGTTTCGGCCTAATGCCTCCGAGGCTATACGGCATTTGTTGTTTGTTTCTGCTTAATGCCTCCGAGGATAAATGGCAGGTGTTGCTTATTTGTGTTGTTTGTTTTGCCTAATGCCTCCAAAGCTAAATGACATATGTTGTTTGTTTTGCCTAACGCATGTGTGGCTACATGGCACCTGTTTGTCATCTTCGCCTAACGCCCCTGAGGCTATAGTGGCACTTGTTGTTTATCTTGTCTAACGCCCCCGAGGCTATATGGCACTTGTTGTTTGTTTCGCCTAACACCCCTGAGGCTATAATGGCACATGTTGTTCATCTTCACCTAACGCCCCTGAGGCTATATGGCACTTGTTGTTTGTTTCACCTAACACCCCCGAGACTATAATGGCACTTATTGTTCGTTGTCACCTGATGCCTGCATGGCTACATGGCTTGTTTTGATTGTTATTTATTGATTTCACTTGTTTTGATTGTCTCGCCCAATGCCCTAGAGGCTACATGGCACATTATTTTTGTTTGACCTTGCTTAATGCCCTGACGGCTATATGGCACTTGTTGTTCATCCCTACTTGACACTCTAGAGGCTATATAGCATTTTTTAGTCGGTCTAGCCTGAAGTCGAAAGTGGCTATAAGGCTTCCATCTCGTATGACAAGATTGTTCTCTAGACTGCCTCTCGGGCCAGGAAAACCCAAGGATGATGGCGTGAGTTTCCTATTTATTTTAAGGGAATGCCTCTCTAGCCAGGAAAATCCAAGGATGATAGTGTGAGTTTCCCATTTGTGTTGAGGGACTGCCTCTCTGGCCAGGAAAACCCAAGGATGACGGCGTGAGTTTCCTATTTGTGTTAAGGGACTGCCACTCAGGCTAGGAAAACCCGAGGATGATGGCGTGAGTTTTCCATTTGTGTTCAGGGACTGCCTCTCGGGCCAGAAAAACCCAAGGATGACAACGTGAGTTTCCCATTTGTGTTGAGGGACTGCCTTTCGGGCCAAGAAAATTCAAGGATGACGGCGTGAGTTTCCTATTTGTGTTGAGGGACTGCCTATCAGGTTAGGAAAATCCAAGGATGATGGTGTGAGTTTTTCATTTGCAATGAGTGGTGTATCAGGCAAAGAAAACCTGAGAATCATGTTTCCAGATGATTTATCAAATATTAATGAGTGGCTGATCGGGTCAGAAAAACCCGAGGAACACGGTCACGTTTCTTGAGTGATTCCTCAGGAATGAAATTCCCGAGGTTCATGTTTCAGGTTAAAATTCGACCTCTCGGGTTTGAATTCCCGAGGCTGATGGCATGAGTGAAGCTCGGAGGTCAGATACATTTTCTTGCTTTCTGCTTTTGTGTTGCATATTACTTTTTTGAACATCAATTGCATGAATTTGGTTTTTCAAAAAAATAAGGGGGCAAACTATAGACACCGTTGGTTTGGGCTCGCAAGGAGAGCCCGATGATGAGAAAGTACAGACTTTGAATGCAAGGAAATCCAAAATCTTCTCTAGAATGGACTAGAAAGCCCAACTACCAAATCCAAGCCCAAAACTTAGAAAACCTATCCTAAAACCGATGAGCCCAAGACTAATAGGACCCAAGCCCATTTGGCCCAAAGGCCAAAACACTGGCCAAAGCTGAAGAGACGATCGCCACTTTGGTGAGGCGATCGTCTCTTTGAAAAGGCAATTGCCTCATCGCCTGCTCCACTTGCATGGGCAATAAATGCATAAATGACAGTAGCAAGTGGATATGGCCCACCACCTTACTCCTCTGAATTTTGCATGTAAATGTTGATTTTTTAGAGAGAAGAAGAAAAAAAAAAGCTGTGGGCATGGGGAGAAACCAAAAAGAGAGAGTCTTGTCAACTTGGGGGGAAGAGAAAGGAAGTGGAGAGAGAGGATATAGGCTGAGGAAAGTGGGTAGAAAAAGGGGGTTCTGATTTTGGGAGAAAGGAGGAAGGTTGGAGAAAAAAAAAAAGAAAAAACTAGAGAAGAAGGAGGAAGGTTGGAGAAAAAAAAAAGAAAAAACTAGAGAAGAGAAAGATAAAAGAAGAACCTAGGTTTGACATCCACCGTTCTTAAGAAGAAGAAAGCTCATCTTGCATTCAAAGGATTCAAGTCATCAAAAATCTATCTCTGAGGGTCACAGTTAGGAGCTCCAACCATCTTTAATCAGTAAGAATATAGTTATTAATTTTTGTTCTCATTTTGGTTATCTTTAAATTGATAGTTAGTTCATTCCTCTTAATTATTTAGTGTGATTTTGTGAATTTTTGTACATAATTGTTGTTTTTAATTGTATAAATCTGTATTTAAACATCTGTTGTCTGTTAAATTAATTTTCACATCTATCAACTAGGCGACACATCTCTTTGAAGAGGTGAATCACCCCTTCGAAGAGGCCATCATCTCTTTAATCATTTGCAATAAATAGATTCACCTTGATACTATTCATACTATTCACCTTTTTTTGTTCTATAACTCCAAAAAATTTTCCGTTTTAACCATTTTAACCAGAAGGATGAGAGGAACATGCTCATATGTTCGGTTTTCTTTTATTCGGTCAAATGGTTGAAATTTTGTGTGATTGAAATTGAGTTTTTTATTTGTTTAAAACGTTACTGTTACAAATTTTGTAAATGTTTTGGCCAATAAGCATGTGACACATGGTGATTTAAGTATTCACCAAGTCTAGCCCATTTGTTTTCTGTTTTACCTTCATAAACTGACAAAAAATCAAACCGACTCAGTTCGGTTCGGATCTATTAGGTTTGGTTTAATTTGATTCGGTTTAATTCAGTTCGGTTCAATTCAGTTCGGTTCAGTTTGATTCATTTCGGTTCAATTCGATTTCGGTTTATTTATGTGGGATTATTCCTTTTATGTGTTTTCCCTGCCATACACCATGATTTTGCATGTAATTTGTCAATATGTTGTGCTTAATTGAATATTTGTTTATATTTGCTTAAATATTTGTGGTTATTATGCACGAACTAACAAGTTGGACTCTCCTTTTTTGCTCGATTAATTTCATATTTGTGGGAAGTCTAACCTTTCCGATTTTGCTGGGATTCTTAGATATTTATGATTGTTTAATGCTTTTATCCTTTTTTTATTATTATTAATTCAAATTTATTTATTTTATTTAATTTGTAATTATGAAAAGTACTGTAATCCTTAATCCTTTCCCCTTTTATTTGGAATGAATGGTTGTAAATTATCATTATTTGTGTTGAATGTCGGGCTGATAAGCATGTAAAAGGACTAATGTGTAAATTTGGTAAAATGTAAAAAAAAGAAAATGCTTGCAATCCACACGATAATAAGGAAAAAATCTAATAATCAAAGGTAATAAAATACAAAATACACATGGAGGCCAACCGCAAGGTTAGATGGGCATTCAAAAGCTCATACCCAGTTTCCGAATCGGATCTCTGAAGACGGTTTCTGGACCCCTCCATGGAATCCAGTTGTCGTAAGTGTGTCTCGATTTTTATCCAGATGGCGACTCCATCTCCGATTAGGCTTTAGGACCTAATTCGTATTTCCTAGCGGGCCCTGAGCCCACACAGTGTCACGGTCGCCAACACTTGGACGCACGCTAAACCCCGCCGCCTACAATAGGCATGTTTAGTTTAGTTGTTTGCGGCAGTTGATGGCTAATAATAGATAACTGATACCTTGTAGTTATTAGCTGATAAATATAAAGTATTTGGTAAAATTTTGTTAGTTGTTGTTTATATGTCAAATGACCCTTAAGGGTACTATTTATTGGTAAATATAATTTCATATACTTCTTATAATATTTTTCAGTTATACAAATTATTTAAAAATATATTTATAGTAATAAATATTAATTTATTGTCTTTAATTTATATCTTATTAAAATAATTAATATAAATTATTTAAAAATAAATTTGAAAATATAAATACTATTGTATAATTTTTTAAAAATAATTATAGGTATAAATATAATAATTATTTAATTATTAATTATATTTTAAAATATTTATTTAATAATAAACTATAAAAAATTAATTACATATATTTAATTTTAATTTAAATGAAGTTATTCATTATTAGTTATTTTTTAAATGAGGCTAAAATAGTCTAAATAAAAATAAATACAAATCAGCTATCAGCTGATGAAAAAAGTTTCAAAATAGAATTTATTAAATCAACAGTTGTTTTGAATAAAATTAGCTATCAGCTGCTGATTATAAAATTTTATCAAACATCTAAATTTTAGCTGATTGAAAAAAAAAAAAAAAAAAAAACCCTCCTTCAGTTACCTCTAGCTAAACTATGGATAAAATTTCTAGTTTCTGGTATAACTAGAAGACCATATGCGACTTTGAATTTTCCAAATTATGAAAAGTTGGCATATATGACTTTTCTTTTTTCTTTTTGGACAATTTTAGATGTACACCCTAAAATCGATCTGATGCTTTTACTCAAAATTTTATTTTTTTCTAAATATTCGTTTAAATGATCAAATTCAGATCATTGAAAAAGAAGCAAACTCTCTAAATCATTTGAATTAATCCTTGGGGTTAACAATAAAAATATATTAACCATTGAGGACGTAGAAGAAATAGCAAAGAGGTCAATTTCCATACACTCATTAGTGATAAATTTTTTTTAATTAATAGTGAGATTACATGACTTAAGTATTGGCGGAGTGTATAATATGGGCCTACCTTTTTCTTGTAAATCAAATAAAAATTAATTTTAAAAACCATTAATTGCAGGATTCGAATCTAATAATGGCCAGGTAAGATGACTGCTAGACCTCTATCTCATTAAAATAATGATTTATTTATTAGTTGATAAAGGTCAATGATCATATAAGTCAATTTAGCATTAGCCATTGGTGAGTGACTTATTTATTGAGGTGTACATGTTAATTATCTCACGCTAAAATACAAACCAATCAAAATACATATTACTGGTCTTTCAGTCGTCCATTATATATTCAGAGCAGACAAGAATCTCTCAAAATTGAGTTAGGTTGTTGGATACAATTGTACTTATTAATAGATATAGTTATAAAGTTTATAGAATAGCATTAGTTTCATTTGCTTTATATACACATCCAGTCAATCCTGGTGATCCATTTCAGCTACCACTGAAGAAGATGCAATTAGAACTCTAAATTTTGATAGCACGCTCTGTCTCTTTTCACGGCATGGGTAGTGATCCGCCATTGCAAGAGACCTGCAATTTGCTTTTGAGAGGCTCTTTCGGACGAACAAAACATGAAGAAAAGATTATGAAGGTTGAAGATCAAGTGGAGCTGCCTACAATCGATCTAAATTGCTTAAATTTGGGACATACAGAAAGAGAGAAGTGCAAAAGAGACATTGGTGAAGCAGCAAGGAACTGGGGTTTCTTTCAGGTTAAAAATCATGGGGTTTCAGAAGAGGTATTGGAGAGCATGAAATGTGAACAGACGAAAGTGTTTCATGAACCATTTTCGAAGAAGCTACAAGTTAACTTCTTGAATTTACCATCAAAAAGCTATCGATGGGGAAACCCTGAAGCTACTTGCTTGAACCAATTCTGTTGGTCTGAAGCTTTTCATATATCTCTTGCTGATATCTCAATGATGGATAAATACAGGACTACTCTCAGGTAAAATTATACATACATATATATATATATATATAATTCGTGAATTACGTAATAGCTTAACCTAGTTGATGGGTCATTTTAATTTGTAAGTGTAGTATTATCAAACATATATACATAGAATATATGCATTTTAACTAATTATAGTAGCACTGGCAGATAGGCTATTCTCATTTGAACAACATCTCAAATTTGTATTATGGTATATACGATCATGTTAAATTAGTTATTAGGTGATTTTTACTACTCTTATAATTATATATGGATCAAAGTAAAATTTGAATACATATGATTGAAACCTATACATATATATACTTGATTACTAAAGCTATCTTCAAAAATAAAATTGTTTAAATATTATATCTATGAGTGAAATAAATTTTTAAAATTACCTGAAAAGAAAATATTTATGTACTAATATTTCCCTTACTCTACCAGTCAAAAATAGAATTTTTGGATAAAAAATCTATACTGCACTCAATTTGTGTGCTTATATATATACACACATAGTAAGTATGTATAAATGAAAATGAGGATACCCAATGTGACAAAATTGCCAGTAATGCTTGATTTGATGGCCAAACACTTGTGGTATCTCTCAGAAAATTTGGATTCAAATCCTTCCACCTCTGCTTTCTAATATTAAAAAATTTCTAACAAGAGAAATTAACGTTGGACACAATGCTGAAAATATAGCAATAAAGTCTCTTCCAAACCTTATCATAGGTCATGCAAAATTTTCCCTCAAAACCTTATCTAAAACAATAGGAAATGTTACTTTAATCACCTAACTTCCAAACAATTTCCTGGAGTCCATGCCGTATACAACATGCATGATGGAGACTTTTAATCTTTTGGCAGGTCCCTGAAATCAAACATTTTTCTTTTAAATGGGGCCTGTTGTTGTTGTGTGTCCTTAGCCAAAATTATGGACTTTAACAAATTATTTTTGTAGCTACCTTAATTGTAACTTACTTAATTAATTAGATATATATTGTCTAATGCCTATCAACATGCATGCTTGAAGTGATTGGTAGCGTTGTTGGGGCTGCGTGTGTGTATATATATATATATATATATATATAGTCCTCTATTTTCATGCATGATGAAGGCCCCATTTGATTGTCTTATCTAAGGAGAGATTTTACTCCTTTGACTCTTCCTTTATTAATGGAAGTGAAACTTCTCATGATTATGATTGTTTCATATTGAGAGATTTTCTATTATATGTCATGCTAACATCATAAGTGATACTAGAGTGCTAATTATTTTTTAATTACTATAGTAAGAATTGAAATGTTAAATTATATTCTTAAAGTTACTTTCAGAATTACATAAAAATTTCGAGTTTAAATTCCATTCCATACTCAATTTATATTTTCTTAAAAAAATCACATCAAAATTTACTTATAATGACAAAATCATTTTCTTTAATAAATCATCTATTAGTCATAGAAACCTTTTTTTTTTCTTTGCAAGATGTTCTCATTTTTCATATATACCCTAGCTCTTAATTAGGCTTTGATTTTTCCATTGCAAATAATTAGTTGCTTATTAGGGATTTAGCGTCTATCCTGAAATGTACACATTTTATCTGAGCTTGAGTAGGCCTTTTTTTCTTCTTCTTCTTCTTTTTCAATCACTAGTAATCAACCATGCATTATGCAGATCAACAATTGAAGCATTTGTGGGAACAACTGCCCGCTTGGCTCAAACAATAGTTGAAATTTTAACCGAAAACATAGGTACCAAAACCAATTTCTTTAGAGAAAATTGTACACCTACAACTTGTTTTCTACGTATGAACCGATATCCTCCATGTCCCTTCTCTTCTGAGGTCTATGGACTAATACCCCACACCGATAGCGATTTCCTAACAGTAGTATCTCAAGACCAAATTGGAGGTTTGCAATTGAAGAAGGATGGCAGATGGATTTGTGTTAGACCTAATCCTGAAGCTCTAATGATCAACATTGGTGACCTCTTCCAGGTAATTGTTTACTTGTTCATGCCTGTTATATACATATCAAAGAAAATGATTTAAGGAGAATTAGGGTAGTTTTTTGTGGTACCCATAATTTTTTCCAGGA